>JAQIYI010000012.1:0-55552 GCA_034700265.1 Polyzonium germanicum
CCAAATTGTTCACAAACTTGATTCGACGATGCGGCGTCCGAAGTTCGTTCGCAGAAACTGGAGAGCGATTTCAAGAATGGGAAGAAAAAAACCGCAGCCTTAAAAACGACGTAAAATGGCGGATTTTCGCCGCGATGTGCACTCTGCAGATAGACCCGATTAACCGACGGCAGAGGGCGCCACTGGACGCGCACCTTGCAAGTTTGGATCAGAGCGTGTTTGCGTCACATGTCATGTGATCCGCCCATATTGGCGCTAAAATCCAAAAACGACAAAAATTAAACGAATAAACTGAAATCAAATTTGCTTGCATAAATATTATAAATTAGCCTAGCAGCATGCAAAGCACGTGGTGAACGTCACGTGACTAGAAGCACGCGCAACAGAGCAATTATAATAATAGAACCGTGCAAGGCGTATTTATATTCATATTTCTGTTTGATGCTCACCCTGTACGCGGTATTTTAAAAATCCTTTCCTCTCCGTTGAGCGACGCCCAAAACGCGAAACGAATAGGCACCTTGGTTGGCATTCGCACGAGTACAAATTGATAAATTGCGACGATCTTTTTCTCACCTTTGAACCGGTTTACCGATGGGCGAAGACGAAGGCGACGGAAATGCAGGTGAGCGAATGCGGTAAACGGAATGCCGAGTTGGCGCGGGTGAAATGGGACGACAAATGGTGAGACGGCACGATACTTGTTTCGGCCGCTCATCATGGAGGCCGCCATCTTTTTTGTGGAATAACATTTTTTGTCTTTTTGTGCATTTCGTTCACCGTGCTACCGAAATAAATATTGGAATAAAAGATTTAAATTCAAGAAATAAACGAATTAAAACGAAGCGTTTTTGAATTCTGCCCTAGCCACGAGAGGGTACGGGGAGGCCAGGAGGGGAACATTTCTATGGGCGTTGCTCATCGTTTCACTATCATGCGACTCATTAAATAATTTAAATTCGCTTTTCTTTCATTCAATAATTAAGTCCTCATGATCGATATAATTGGCCAATTTACTCTGGCATATCTAGGCATTCCCTTGAATCATTTCGCAATAAATAGGTCCAGTGTGCTGATCAATAAAATAGGATTTATTTTTGGCTTTGTGGGCCAGCTTCGCCCCCTGTTTGGAGGCTTTTATAGGCCTTTAATGCCCGCCAAAATTTACATGAACATCAATGTTTCAAAATTTAATAAATTAATAGAACTAGCCTAATAAAAGAATTAGGGAGTTCTAACCAATAATAAAATGTAAATTGTGTGCCATTTATTAAGTTTTAAATTAGACTAATTAAATAATTCAATACTCGTAGGCCTACTTAATTTAATAATACCGATAAAAATTCCATTTCGCTTATTATCTTGAGTGCAGGTTGCGATATTTGCGGTGGCGATGACCATGAGACGCGTTCCTGCAAGCTTCTGGTGGACGGAACGCAGGTCGAAGACGCTCGGTGTCCTTCCAGAGCATTCCTCACGGTGCCTTCCAACCTGCGGGTCAAAAGGACCCGTCAGCATGACGCTTTGAAAATCAGCTGCGACATTGGCAACAACGCAAGCGCCACCGTAACGATCGTTACGGTGCAGGCTCGCGAGAACGTTCCGGCCAACACCCGCTTTGGACCGTTGGAAGCGCCCCGACGCCGGGGCGACGCAGAAGCGTCGGACCCAGTGTCGGCTTTTCCGTTGAAGGTTATTCCTATTCTCAAAGTTTTACTTTAAAATGAGTTTTAAATGCAGCTTACACATTACTGTCTTCCATATCTAGATTTTTCTTGCGGACGGCAATTCGGTCTTCCTGGACACAAGCGACGAGAACCGGTGCAACTGGATGAGTCTCGTGCAAGCGGCACAAAGTCACGCCGACCACAACCTCATCGCACTTCAGGTGATCTGCTTAGCTCAAAATCTTCTAGATTTTGATTCGCCTCAAAAATATAATTAATTAATGGTGTTGATGAAGTTGTCCGACAACATCTATTTCGTTGCCAAACGCAACATCCGGATCCACGAGGAATTGCGCGTGTGGTACGCACCGAACTACGGTCGGAAGATGGGATTCCAAGAACCTCCTTGGCCGACGTCGTCGACACCCCCTGCAGGTAGATACCTCAGAATTAAACGCAATAACGAGGATTAAAGCAAAGTCCATAATCCAGTCGATTGAATATATTGCCCAGTTGAGTCTTCGAGCGGCCACGAGCTGCGAACGACCAGGCTAACGATGAAAAGGAAGCTGCTGATGGCCGGACTCAATCTACAGACGACCGATTCTGCAACGCTGCCGCGCAGGACTCCGAGAAGAAGAGCGACCAAAGTGTGGAAGGAGTACGTGGAAGATGGGAAAGGTGAATCATCCATGTCATCCAATTGTCCATGCAAAGATTGCTTGAAGAAAAGGTGGTTCAAACAACCTCTTTTGACGGTAGAAGAGGAAGAAGTTCTTCAAGGAGACGTCGATGGAACAAGACAGGAACAAGAAGAGAAGCCGACTGAGTCGACAGCGGACAGTGCCGACAGGAATAAGAAACCCGGACGAAAGAATGTCAAGAGCAGCGTCGATCGTGTCAAAGAAGTCACCAAGAAATCAGATTACCACCAGTGTCCATCCTGCGTGCGCAAGTTTGTGTAAGTAACAAAATGTATGAAAGATGCGTTGAAAAATTCCAATTTCAATTTTCTTCCGCAGCTCTCTGAGGGTTCTGAACAAGCACAAAACTCTTTGCTTGCATCGTCACAAGCGTGTGACGTCACGAGCAAAGCCTGCACCTGAAACCGAGGTAGATCTTAGGATTGATTCGCATTGTGGCATTTCTAACGGGAAACTCAACGCGATCTTTTGTCGTTGTTTGTTGCGAATGAAATGTTACCTGATGTAGTTAATTCCTTCGAATATTGCAGATGGTGATGGGCGAGCAAAGTGAGGTCGTCGAGGCGGAGATGTCCTCAACAGCAGCCGTCGATTCCTGCAACGCAGAGGAGTCAGAGCCGACGGAAGAGGACACCTGCAATGTGATCATCCTGGACGAAGGCACGGGCGAGGAAAATCGCGCCGTGCTCAGGCTCCTGCAGGATGGCGACAACATCTACGTGACGGGTGCAGAGTCGGGCGAGACCAATGTGGTCAACGCCAATATCCTCGCGTCCGGTCAGATTCTAATGGAAGCCATGCAGGAAATCGACGCGGCTCCCTCCTATTCTTCCTCCGTGGAATTAACAGAAATGTCCGTGAACGACAATAGCGAAGGGCAAGCAGAGGCACCAACTGTTCTCCATTCCGCCGAAAGCACTCAACTCATTTCGATCCAACATTTAAGTTGTGACAAATGCCAAAAGGTGCGTTTCCATCGATGTGTCAAGCACCTGGAATTGTTTTTCCAATTTTTATCTTCGATTCCTTCGTTCTTTTCGTTTCTTTGTGTTCGCAGGTCTTCGTGAATGAGGAAGACTTCTCCACGCACGTATGCACGTCGTCAACGCCGTCTGACCAGACTGAAGTGGAAGCGACGCCTTCAATTGCGTCCGTCTGCAACTTTTGCGGAGAGAATTTCCTTTCGAACTGCCTTCTCAGACGTCACCTCGAGGAAGCCTCAAGTGAAACTATAAGCACTCGACTTTTATTTGATTCTAGAGAGCTATCCGTCTGATGATTGATCTCGATTTTCTTGACTCACAGGCGAGCGCCATCTTTGTCCCGATTGTGGCAAGGCTCACTGCACGGAAAAGCTTTTCAACGAACACATTTGCCGTCGACCATCGCCAAATGCTGACGGCTTGTACTGCTGCAACGTCTGTCACAAGGTTTATTGGAATTACTTTTAGCAATCACCTTCTGCTCGTATCCAATTTGAATTCAACTGATCTTGTCGAATTAGACGTTCACGAAACTGAAGTACTTGGACAAACACACACCGATTCACACGGGCAGCAACGCGTGCCACATCTGCGGCAAGTGGCTTCGAAGTCGAGACAGTCTTCAGAACCACATGCGCAAATGCGGGCAGGTCCGTTTCCATCGTTTAGAATTTAAAATTTAATTGGATTATTCGTGTCAGTCGATGAATTGACGCTGACTGATGCAGGTGAGAGAATTAGAACAGCAAGGAGCGGTGGTGTGTCCAAACTGCAAGCAGGAGTTCACGGACGTTGGCCAATTCAGACGTCACCTGTACGAGCATTCGCACCAGTTCGAGTGCCAAAGGTGCTTTGCCAGATTCCGCAACCAACTCACCTTCGACTGCCACGTTTGTTTAGGTAAAGACATGCAACCACGCCGTCAATGCTGTGCAAAGTTTAATCCACGAATGTAACTCGTGTTTCACGTCCTTTTACAGCCGGCTCTTCGAACCTCAGGTGCGAAGTTGCCCCCGAGGACCAATCATCGGAATCAACCGTACGTTTCCGACTTCTGTTGTCCAATTGCAATTGTTGATTTATTCCATTAATTTAATTATTTTTCTGTTTTACATGAATCCATGAAGGTGCCAACTGCCGTTGTGGTTGAAGAGAGGGAAGCAGCAGCGAAAATAAGGAAAAGTCCAAGGATCCCGAAGAAGATCCGAAGAGACGATCAAGATGAAGAGGAAGATGAAAAAGAAGACGAGGAAGAAGAAGGGGTTACTGCTAAGGACAAAAACACCACCGCTGTCAAAGACAAGTTGCAGCCATTCGAGTGCAGCGATTGCGGTGCGTTGTTCTCGTCGACCAGCAGTCTGAACGTCCACAAGTGAGTCAGTCCTCTTGCCTCATTCATGATCCACGTATTTCCACGTTTTAAACAATGCCTAGAATGTTTTTGTCCTCTATGTTCAACTACAACTGGAGAATGTTTTTGCTCATTTGTTATCTTCCAATTTTGCATTACTTGGAGGCGTCTTCATGGTGAGAAACAATACGAGTGCGACGTGTGCGGCAAACGTTTCCATCGCAAAGACATGCTCGCGGATCACTGCGCCAAACACAGAGAGCCCACCATTCCCTGTCCCGTCTGCCAGAAACGCTTCAAGACCAAGAAGTCTCTGGACGTCCACCTCCTTCTGCACGATGGCCAGAAACGCTTTGAGTGTCAGACGTGCGGCAAACGCTTCTATCAGGTGCGTAGAACAAATTGTTTCCTTTTCGCCGATGCAAAATTAAAGCATCAGCCCATCTGAGGAACTGCGTGATTGCAAGGTGTCTTCTAGCCGGTACCATTCTATTCTTTTCCATTTTCGAGTTTAAAACATGAGAATATTCTAAAGACAGCTATGGCACGTCCAATCGTCCAATGTGTCTTACAAACATGGCCACCACATGGTGTCTTTACAGAGGGGGAACTTGACAAAGCACGAGGACGTGCACAAGGCAAGCAAAAGGCACGCGTGTCTGACATGCGCCAAGGAATTCGCCACCAAAGAGTACTTGCGGATTCATAGCCTCGAGCACACGAGCGGACGAAGATTCGTCTGCGCAGCGTGCACCAAAGGCTTCCTCAAGGTACTTTTCGAGTTCAAGGTGTTGGCTGAAAAGGATGCAAAAGTTTAAACGTCCAAGTAAACTTCCGTGACAGGAACACCAGTTGAAGGCTCATCAAAGGACGTTCCACACGAACCGCATTTACCTCTGCAAGTTCTGCGGGCGTCACATAAAGTTGAGGCACAGGTGAGCTTGGTCTGCGTCGCAGCGTCATACACGAGACTTGAAAGTGGGCAGATTCCTGCACGTTTTCAAACACGTTGATTCGCTGGGAATTCTAGCATGAAGAGGCACCTGCTCAACAAGCATGCCGACCAGCAAGACCTGTGGGGCACGGCCGAACAGATTTCAGACATGTTCATGACCGCGGACGAAGTTCAAGCTCAGTCCGCGAGCCGACAAGAAAATCAGGAGGGAATAGGCCACTCGGACGAATTTGTTTCAGCGGTGCCTTTAGAGTTGCCGTCGTCTTCGTCTCCACAGCCTCAAGCGTCGCCGCTGGAAACCGATGAGTACGACTCTTCGAACGCTGTCCTCACAGCTGGTAAGTCGCTCATTCAGCCGCCCATTGTAAGTATTTCGAAAAAAATAAAACAAAACTTTCGTTTGGTTTGCTTCTCAAAGGTGGCGAGGTTTTGCTGGCAGTGACAGGCATCGGATCAGAAGCTCTGCAGCAAGCTATCGAGTCTGGCTCGGCTTGCATTCGTCCTGGCGTGGCGCCAAACACGATCGAGATCTCGCTGGCCATCGAGCATTCCGACACGGTCGAATCGATCTCGGCGTTCGTTCAGAGTGGGCTTGATGACGTCGACCAAGGCGAGATAACCAATAGCATCGACAACGAGTCGATCTCGACGATCTTCCTAAACTGCAGTCCGTCCAAAAACGAACCCCTGCAGGAGGATCGGCAGGATGAAGCTGAAGCTGATGAAGAAGTGCCTGATGGCGACGAAATGTCCATCGTGGACGAATTGGATTTATCCGGTTCGTAATTCGCACAGATCACGTTTTCGTAGTCCTAAATTCCTAAATCCTAAATTTCCCATCCTTTATGCAGACGGAACGTTCGTCTTGGAGAACGGAACAGTGCTACGTCAAGGCATATCGGAAGACGGATCGAACGTTCTTTTCTACGTTCTAAGTGCTGACGAAGAGGACCAAACGGCAACACATTCGGACGAAGACGACCCACCCCCTCACCAATAGTGTGCATCAGGGATGCCAACGTTAAATCTCTACATTGAATCTATTGTTGCATTGCCTAATATCAATTTCCATAAAGAATGGATATTCACTCATGAGCGTTGTTAAGTGCTGGACAGCTGGTGCAATTTATACGTTTCACAACCGGAATTAAAACTTTTAGAAAGAGAATTTGTCGATACATGTAACATTAGTAATAAATGAATTATAAAATACAAAATATAGCCATTTTAAATGGACACTCACCGAATTTCCCCGAAACAATAAGATGCAAAATGAATCTTTGACGTGAATTACTCGAGGGCGTGATTAGCGATTACTCTTCGTGTACAGCAGCAGCCACGGCTGCGGTGACTCCATTGGCTTCCTCTTTGGCAGGGCGTCCGCGAAAGTGGTCCATCATATTGAAACCACCCAAGGCGCTGCCGATGGTGTCCAGTGCTTTCCGACATACAACTCTATGAAGATAAAACATGAGAATTAAGGATAGCTATTCAAAAGATACGAGGGTAACAAAAATAATTGAATTTGTAGACAGTTTTATCGGCTGGAAAGCAACCCCCTCAGATGGTTTTTAGTATAAAAGATAAATAAACAAAAACAAAGTAAATCAAATAATCATGTCTGAGACTTACGCTTTTAAAATCAACATTGGATAGAAAATCTTTGGAATGATGAGGACTTCTTGGTTGCACAGGATGGCCCTGATCATCTCCTGAAATGAACGTAAGCATATAATTAATTACGTCTATTAATAACCCCAAGTTGCAAAATTATGAATACAATGCAGGCCCGATAAAAAAATAGGCCAAACTAAAAGCAAACTCAAATGATTATAGGCTACCTTGACTGCATAATCTGGTGAAAGAGGTGGGATCACTCTGAAAGTGGATGAAATTGAAGATTACATAATTTCAGGCCTGAGCCAAATTGGTGGATAATGAGTCAAAATAGGCATGTGCAGTGACATATTTTAAGAAGCAATCAAGGACCTACTTGGAGTAGACGCCATCGAACATGCCGGTGTTGATGAAGAACGGACAGATGCATGTGGTGTGAATTCCGCTCCGTCCTGCAGCCATCAATTCGGCATGCAGCGATTCGTCAAAGCCAACAGCCGCGAATTTGGTGGAGCAATAGTCTATCAATTTCGCGTTGCCAATGTGTCCGGCAAGAGAAGCTACCGTGACGATGTGTCCTCGTCCTTCGTCGATCATTCCGGACAAGAACGCCTTAGTAGTCTGCACATGAACAATAAACAAATCGAAGGTGCTTTTTTATCACCATCATCATTATCATCAAAAGACAGATAATCATAATTAAACCAGGGGGGAAAAAAGCAAGTGCCTACCCAGAAATGGGCTAGGACGTTGACGGCAAAGATCTTCTCGATGGCCTTGTCCGGCAATTCCAGAAGACTCTTTCCGGTCACAATTCCGGCGTTGTTAATGAGAATCGTGACGACGCCCACCTGATTACGCACTTTCTTGGCCGCCTCATAAATCGAGTCCTTGGAGCTGATGTCGCAGATGAAAGCGTGAGCTCGGCCTCCAATCTCCTCCACCTGACGTACCGTCTCCGCATTGCCTGTAAGTACACGAAAGGACAAATTCCTGGTATCATAGGAGAAACTTTAGATTAAAATAAAAACTAATTTAAATTAATGTTGTCTTTACTGGTATCATAAGGACAATGATTAGATTGAATTAAAAACTAATTTCAATTAAATTCTGTCCTTATCATAAGGGAACAACATCTGATTTAAAAGATAGGCCCAAAGCTAGCTCCTAAGGACTATCGGGTAGCCGACAAGGACATGCATTAATTATATTTAAAGACATGAATTGAATTGAATGAAAATAAAATTACATATAGGCCTATTATGCAATAAGAGGAAAAAACAGACGCGAATAAAATTTAAATTTCAAGGTTAACAGCATTCCCACCAGCTTGCAGTCCGAACAAAACATAATAAATGCGCCTCAGCTGCCAGAAAAACAAACAAAAAAACAAGAAATTTAAATTAGCTGGCGCGCGTCCGGATCGTTAAACATTTCTAATCTAAATAAAATATAAGCGTGGATCAATGTCGAAAATAAAATTCACATGGGTTTCTTAATTCTGAGCTGCGCCAGATGAATCGATTTACAAAGCTTAGACCCACCGCAACCGGCGTAGCCTACATCTAGGCATAATTGCATAGCCATGTAGGCATGCACATTATGCAATTAAAAAAAGTAACGGAATATAAAAGCGGTGAAGAAATCCAATTAAATAACTGGCATTAGATAAACAGCATTCAATTACGTAATTAGGCCTGGATGGTTTACTTTTCGCGCTGCAGCTACGTGTAGCGAAACACGCCCTAAAGGATACTTGGTTATACTTGAGGAAAGGAGCCTTGACCAGAAAAATGAAATTAATAAAAAAAGTGAAAGCTAAGATCCAAGTCGACGTAATAAGAAAAGCTAAATTTAAAAAAAAATTAATTGCTTTGATTGTCAGAGCGTGCGAAGGACGCGCTGTTGGTCTGTGTGCTCGCGTTCATCACTGCATGTAGGGCCTGCGCGTTGAAAGCGACTAAGCATTCCATTCTTTCACGTAACACGTACCCTCGCTGGGACACGCAGTAACTAGCCTTATTACTTGCCTAGTAAAGATTAATAAGAACTATGCAAATGTTTATCATGAGCAAAGAGTAAGTCTATTAACGGAAACAAACAAGACCCACGACATATACGTAACAAGTACGTGATCGAGTTAGCTGGCACGATCACATGCATGTTTAGGCCGTAAGTCTGTTTGTCGGTTCCAACCTAAAAACCTGTACACCTGGAACAATATTTACGTTGCCTATGTGCCTGACGCGATGCGTCACACACACGCAGTGAAGGTAATTTCGGTTGAAACAATGAGAAACATTATTTCCTGGAATTCATGCACTAGTTAATAACTAAACTATATGTAGCGTAGGCCTAAACAATAAGGAAACAATTAATTTTGAAACCGAAATGAATAATCAACCTACCGCTGCATGTGACCAATATATTTTTAAAATAAGCAATGCCGCGCGTCTAGATGCATCGATTAAGCTGAACTAAATTCAATGATTTCAATCGAATCCAAAGGGCAGGCTAAATTATGGATTTGCGATAGGCCTAGCGTTCATTTAGGTTTTACATGAAATCTAAGCCCCTGATATGATTTAGCAATGACAGACCCACAGACAAGTGAAATAATAATTCCAGCCAGGCTACAAGTAGGCTACTAGCCATTCTATAGATTTATGAGGCAAGGTAAGTCTATATACCGTTGGAGTCGATGTCCCAGACGACCACGGTGCTGCCGAGACGCGCAAACTCGATGGCCATGAGTCGTCCGAGTCCACTGCCACCGCCAGTTATGAGGACGATGTCTTTGCTGACGTCTTTGGCTCGCCAAGACGTCGGCATCAGCGCTAGTACGATGCTCTCCATAACGTAGTAGATGCAGACGAAGATGGCCATCACAAAGTCCACGAAGACGCCCATCGTTGATAGTTGCAGGTTCGTCTTGTCTCGTGCTTGGAGAATTCTAGATTCCTTAGGCCTCGAATCCAAGGCTTTAAACGTCTACAAATGGTCAAAATTTCATATGTCTGATCTGAAAAGGCCAGTTTTGTGATTCTGTCCGACTCAACAGAATCACAAAACTGGACATTTGAAACTGAATTGTCTAGTTAATTACGATTCACTTGGGCCTTATTCATTCATGCATTAGAACTAGTTAGCGTTAAGCCTATTGCGTATAAAACTAAACGAACCTGGAAAGGTGAAAGTGATGATCCGGTTTTAACTATTTCAACTAGATCGCGGAGCCGGCAAACGCCATCCGCGCAAATTCGTCGAATTCAAGTTGTTTACGACGAAATTCCAACTTTGGAACATGCGCAATTCAAAATTTCAAATTGTCGCCGCATTTTATACCCTCACTCTGTGACACCGCCCTCAAACTCTCTCGTAGTGGCCTTGAAACCACTTTCCGCTCGCAACGCCACCTTTCAACGTCAGCAAGTGGGCGGGGCCAAAATAGTTATTTTTCGATTTGTCATTTCACGCGCGTGACGTCATAATCGCGTATCAACTTTTTTCGGATGTCCTCTTCTCAAGGCAACAAGAATTAACATACGCGTTCAGAGGCCAAACCATCGACAAAAAAATAGTCAATGATCAGCGTAGCCCTAGATTAGATGCGCTTACTAAACCGGAAGTAGGTTAACTACTTCCGGTTTAAATAATGTTTTTGGAATTTCAATATTTCATTTGTATACATCTACCTGAAAGCAATATTTTTTAAGATTTCAGAATCTATTTGTATTTTGACACAATTACGTATTACTTTTAATGCCTATTTTGCATAAAAATAATTAGAAAAATAATTATGCATTTCCATTTAATTTAAAATGGATAATGCATCATTTTTATCTTAGGCCTACCGTATACTTAATAATTGTTATTTGAATGCAAAATATGCTTCAAAAATGCTATTTTTAGAGAAGTAAAATTAACTGTTAGAATTTTTAAATGCGAAATACTACACAAGCAATGAAAATGAATTTTAAAATCTAAATCAGTGGCACTAGTTCACTTTGGTCCAGTGGGGGACCAGTCTTAACCAGTGCAAGCGGACCAATGTGACCGTGCACGTTGCGCGTGAAACAGAAGCAGCACCAATAAGAGCTGCATCCATTGAATACTCCACTTTCGCAGAAATAAGCGGGTCATGATCAGGATAAATGAAAAAAGATTTTAGGAGGCAAAGAAAAAAATTCCAAGAGCTGCCCATGCCCACAAGTGGTGCATGGGCAGCTTGGCTAGTCGTGTTTAGACTACAGAGTGAAGCCAATTAAAGGCTAATGACGATTATTAAACTGCCGACATTGCTTATCTGCAAGGGTGAAACTGCGGAGTGGGTTTGTTGACGTGTCCTGCACTACCTCCGTCTTACTTTCTTTGGCATTTGTGTGTCAAACCATGCACGAATCACGAGCCCTGAAACTAATGCCTCCGGCTGGCAAACTGGAATAAAAGAAAAACAAATAAGAACTTCCTCTATGCGCAGATGGAGACGTCAGGTGGACTTTTTATGCCATGGCCACACAAGCAAGTTTCTGACCTGATTACGGGTTAATTAAATTATGCTTAATCAGGTGCCCCGTAAATCTGCAATAAGTACACATATATTTCACATAGGCATGCTCGCTAACGGGTTTTAAACTAGGCTAAGTAGTATGTAATGCAATTAATCGCCCTAGCGCGAGAGCACGTGATTAAATAGTATCTACGATTCTACGCCAGTGAAAAACAAACAGTTAAAACACCAGTACAGTATATTCTTACAATGAATACGTCTACAGTTTGAAAAACTTTGAATGCATACAAGTCTTTCAATTTTCAAACACATATTGGCAAAAAGGAAACGACGGAACATTATTCATAATGGATTGTTGCACACGTAAGTAACCGAGCAAAACGCTTTCACACGTAGCAAAGCGTTCGATTAGGATGAAATGAAATCGAAATAATAAAAAGAAATTGAAAGTATTGACTTAAAGAGATGAAAGAAGCCTTTGATACCTTTGAACTTATTAACTCACGCACAATCCGGCTGGCGCTTCAGAAGGAGGTGTAATTGCTGCCGGAACCCATCATTCCATGCGACTGGTTCATCATGCCGCCACCTCCTCCACCGCCATAGCCACCCGAATTTCCGCCACCACCCATGCCGCTGTTCAGGCCGCCGCCACCTCCGCCTGCGCCCATATTGTAGAAGTTGTTGCCTCCTTGGCCACCTGCTTAGAAAAAAATCTATTAAGAAGGATTGGAAACACTACGAGACCTAATCGCGTTCAACCCGATCGAGTCGATGCATTGATTCCAACCAAGTTGAATGCGACTAGTTGCACACTGGAATGAACTAGGTTTTATGAGTTTCTCAAACAATGAGGTCAAGTCTTAAAAGCGAACTCGCCTCCACTCCCACCTCCATTTCCACCATATCCGCCACCGCCGTAACCGTCGCCGTTTCCCATCGATGATCCAAAGCCGCCTCCACCACCGCCGCCGCCGCCTCCTCCTCCTCCAGTGGGGCACAGTGGCGGCGGACCGCTGCCGTAACCATGGTTGCTGCTTGGCGTTGAGTTCAGGAATAACTCAATGTACCTGTGATCTGTAAACAGCACAAAACAATTTTAAGATTGATAGCAAGGGTATTGCCAATAATCTATTAGTAAAATCGCGTTAATGTTTTTTCATTAGCGTTCGCATGCTCTTTGATGCCACGGTTGTTGTGACAAGAACGAAAAGGACGTGAAATGTAGGATTGTAGGTCAAAGCAAAAGAACAAATAGGTTTATAATTGTTACACTAAAGCTTTCAGGGCTCAACTCACTCATGTTGGTCTTGTCTTTGCTCATCGCCTTCACAGCTTCATCGTGCGTAGAGAATTCAACGTCAGCTTCGCCAGACGCCCGTCCACTGTCTTCGTAGATTAGATTTACGTTCAACGGCATCAACGGTATAAAGAACTGCACAAAGGAGAAAAGCAGCGGTGTTTCAAGACAACGTGATGAAACAAAAATAATGTCTCTGTAAGCATACGTCTACGATGTCTTGCTCAACAGCACGGAATGGAAGTCCTCGCATATGAACACAGTGACCAGAACTGTTTTGGTAACCGCGATTGTTGAAGTTGCCACCGCCCATTCCACCTCCACCACCGCCGCCCATCCCACAGCCACCTCCTCCGAAATCAGATCGACCTAAACGGCAAAATAGGGTCCATTAATCCGGTCCTCGCAAACTGTTGAACCCACCAAACTGTTAAAATAATAAAAATAATGAACCGAGTGAGTTGTTTCCACCCAGACGACGATTTCCGCGACCACCACCGCCACCCATGCTCATCAGGCTGTTGTTTCCACCACCGCCACCGCCGCCTCTAGACCAACCGCCATCAAAATGGGAGAAATCGTCATCAAAGTGTCCTTGAATGAGAATAAATCAAACAATGATTGCATCTGTACATGTACCTCAAATTAGATTTATAAATTAATTACAACCTCGAAAGTTTCTGGAGCCAGGCGCCATCCGGTATCTTCCACCTCCGCCTCCCCCACCACCTCCACCGCCGCCGCCGCCGCCGCCCATTGAACCTCCGCCACCGCCAAAGCGGTCGCCAACTCTATCGTACGGTCCCGGTCGGGACCCGCCCATGGACGTCCTCATTTTGGGCATGCCGGCCATGCCGAACGCCCCTCTCACCTCCTGCAGGCTGCTCTTGAAGATCTCGATGTACCTGCGAGCATCGGAAATTCGAGAATGCGTGCGAAAACGAGAACAGTGTGCTTGTGTGCGGTGTTTAATTGAACAGAATTTGCGCTCAAAGTGCACATTAAAAATTTTGATTTTGTTGTTTACCTCGTTTCCAGTAGCAAACCTAGTTGCAGTTAGTTACAATAAGGTAGCTCGAGAGAATAATAGGTGAATATACTTAAGATCAACTTGAAAAGCTGAAATGCTTTAAAACTATTCTCCTGGGCCCCAATATTGGAGTTCATTTTTTTGAACTGCAGCTAACTTTACTATAGGGAATGAGGCATAAGTTAATTCAAGATTAGAAATCTCGGTAACATTAACGTTTTAAGGAATGTTAAGGCTCGAATTTTGCAGCACTGCATTTTCTTTTAAACGACTCATTAATAGTGAAATAGGTTGAAAAATTAGCGAATCAAAAAATGAAAATACATCAGAAAGTCCGACTCGAAGGTGGGCAAACACCATCTCGAAACGTGAAGCCCAGAGAGGCCCCGGAGTGTGTCAATGTTTGCAAGTGTTGTGCGCAATATAATTCGTTCGCCGACGTTAATATTTCGCCTCCCACCTGTGCCCTATCTTTTCCTTGTGTTTCCCCAGGGCCTTTTCAGCTATATCCTTTGTGGCAAACTGCACATAAGCCTCCCCCGTGGTCCTCCCCTGGTAGTCCATTGGCAGAGTAATCCCATTCGGTACTATCTCCATCCCTTCAAACGACCAACCCAACAAAACAACAGCCATTTCAATGCGACGAAAACAACGAAACAACCCAACAGATTAAGATTAAATGACAAAGATGCAACATAAATAAACAATTACTATTATCATACACGTAATCGACTTAACGTTAAAAAAACCTCAAAAGTAAACGTAATTACTAAGTGACCAATAGGCAAACTTACCTGAAAAGAACTGCGCGATCTCCTCCTTGGAGCAACCGAACGGCAGTCCGCGAAGTCGGACGCAACCGTCGTTGAGAGCACCTTCCTGATGCATTCCACTGCGTTTCACCACCCAGTCCATCTCGCTGTGTTTCGCTTTGAACACTGCAACCGATCGTGAAAAGAATGAGACAAGCGGTCAGCGTTTGCCACTTTTTGTTTTCACGGCTCACCTTCGATGTAGCGATGACCCATGTGTTCGTTGTTCTTCTGCAGTCCTTTCTTTAGGTCTTGGTCGGACGCCATCTCAACGTAAGCCTCGCCGCTGGGCCGTCCTTCACGAGACAGCGTCATGTGAACACCGTCCGTACCACCCTTGATGCAAGTGTCTAAAGCGAACGAGCAAACTTGTTAGGGGACTCGAGAGCGACGTGCTACCAGGGCAAACGTCTCAATCACCTTACCGTTAAAAAACGCCACGACTTCCTCCGCTGTCGACGACCAGGGCAGCCCTCGAACTCGCAGAACGAATCCACCCTCGTCTTCTTCATCGTCTTGCTGCTGTTGCTGCTGGTCATTTCCTTCATCGTCGCCGTTGTTGTTGTTTCCGGACATCGTCCCAGTGTTTGCCTCTGTTGCTTCTTTATCTTCGTTGGTAGGTTCGTTCTTAGGCTAAACAATAGACTTCTGTAAGTTCTGTCAATCGATCTGTTTCGGCTACCGGTACTTAGGTTACATGTACTGCACTGGACAGTAACTATGCAGGATAACGACATGATGACGGGCGTGACTTGCCTCTTGCATGGGGTTCACTTGACTCTTGCATCCAGGAGCGGCCGCGGCAGATGCAAATGCAATCCGCGGCCGCTAGAGGCACAGTCAACTTATGCCGCACATGCGGTCCCCGCTTTACACGGCCTCGTTAATCGCGCTTATATCCATTCGGATTATGCCTGGCACGTCTATTTCTGAAAGCATTTCCTGAAGCTCTCGCTAAACATTTGAGCGTGCCAGGCATAATCCGACACGATATAAGCTCGACCGTGGAAAGCTAGAGGCCAACCTGTCCACATTTAGGCCTAGCCTTACAAACTGAGGGCGTGGATGTCCACATACGGGGATTTAATCCCCGCCGCGGGATAGATAACCACGCGTCAGCATAAAAATCGCACAAACGTCAACCAGAAATGGGTTACAATCATAAGTTGAAATTAGTGGAAAATAGACATCACAAGAAAAGAAAGCGATCGTCATCGTGTTTGTTGACCGCCATCTTTTCTCGCGCGTTTTCTTTTGTTCCATTATCGCCCGCGTGGCATTTTCAAAATGCGCAATTGATTATCGAAAGAAACACTTTTTTAAGAAGACACTTACAATAACGAGTTGGTCGGACGCCAGCTTTGATGTTCAATTCGCCGGAAAAAGTACGAACGAAAATTCGTAGGGCGATAAAAACAGAGAAGAGACGCCAAAAAGAAGGGCGAAAACGAACAACGATGGCGGCCGAAAAATAATATGAAAAAAACATTGCTTCCGTGACGTCATGATGACGTTATATCCGTCAATAGTCAAGACGTCATTTCCGTGTCGTCTGCTCGACGAATTAGCCGACGTTGCCAAGGTATCTCGCCGCACTTTCCGCTGCGAAAATCGTGTCCGAAAAAAGTAACATTTAAACGCAACGTTCGTGCGCTCGTTGCTGGTGAGCGAAAACGCTAATCCTAATCTCAGATTAATCATGCCTTAGAACTCTAAAATGTCTCAGTAGGCCTAGGTCCTAATCCCAGTAGCAGTCTACATGAAGGACAAACAAAAGTTTAAAGGGAAACGTCGTCAAAGGCTTCCAATGTAAATGAGCCAGCATAAAACTTACGTGAGTCACGGGCTTTTCCTAACTTGCTTGATCTGCCGACTCACACGTACGTCCTGCCCGCCCAGCTACTGACGCGGAGTTCGCCAGGGTGAACTCGACTCGACCGCGTTGAACCTTTTAGCAAGGGTGTCCTAGCCGTCTAGGCACATGTGAGTAAGGCTTGAGGCTTCCTTGAGCAAGGCCGTGCGGAGAGGCAGTGAAGGCTTCTAAGACATCCGTTGGGCCGGGGTCTCCTAGCTGTCATCGGCACGACCACGCCCCTCAGTTGTACCGTTTGTACGAAAGAGTACAAACGAAAGTCGTGTAGCCTGAAGAGTCTCGCTCGAATCAAGATGAGCTTCCTTTTGTGAGTAGTCCTCCGTTGGTTAATTAGTTGCATGCCAAGTGGTTAATTGACTAAAGACGTGACGATTAATTGCAGCGGAAGCCGCTCCTCAAAGACGTTCAAACCAAAGAAGAATATTCCGGAGGGTACTCACCAGTACGACCTCATGAAGCACGCGGCCGCCACGCTCGGCAGTGGCAACCTGCGACTGGCTGTCAGTCGAATTCGATCCTTTTTTTAACTTGAATAAACTTGAGCGACATTTGACAGTAACGGCAACTGATGGATTTGAGCTTTGCTTGCAGGTGATGCTGCCAGACGGCGAGGACCTCAACGAGTGGGTCGCCGTCAATAGTTCAGTAATTTGGTCCATCGTTTGGCCATTTTCTCGAAATTAGGGTCGATCTAAATGACCAATTGTTCTTTCTTACAGCCGTCGATTTCTTCAATCAGATCAACATGCTGTACGGCACAATAACAGAGTTCTGCACTGAGGACGGATGTCCAATCATGTCGGCCGGACCCAAGTACGAATACCACTGGGCCGACGGCCAGACAGTCAAGAAACCCATCAAGTGCTCGGCGCCAAAGTACATCGACTACTTGATGACGTGGGTGCAGGACCAGTTGGACGACGAGACGTTGTTTCCTTCAAAGATAGGTGCGTATAATAACTTGGATTCCCACTGTGCAAAAATTTTCAAACTTTGATGGTCGTGTAGGGTCAAAGGACAAAAATTGCCACTTGAGTTGCTTCTGCTCGATCTAGGCGTGCCGTTTCCCAAGAACTTCCTGTCCAGCGCTAAGACGATTCTGAAGCGTCTGTTCCGCGTTTATGCTCACATCTACCACCAGCACTTCTCCGAAGTGGTTCAGCTGGGCGAGGAAGCCCACCTCAACACGTCCTTCAAGCACTTCATTTTCTTCGTTCAGGTGCACAGCCGCGAATCTCTTACAAATCACTTTGTCAGATTGCAAATCAGGCCTGACTGTTTTGTTTTTGAATGTTTCGCAGGAGTTCAATCTGATCGATCGGCGAGAATTGGCGCCACTGCAAGAGCTCATCGAAAAGCTGACGAGCAAGGAGAATGCTCGATGAGCCAGTTAATCAAAAAAGCTTCCTACACTCATCGTCGATCCTCTTTTATGACCTCATTGACCTTTCGCGTGCAAGTTGTCAAGAAACGCCTATTAGCTCTTCGCCTCGATCGCTGTGCCTATTTGCTTGTTGCCTACTTTTTAAAGGGGGAGGGGAAAGATTTCATTCATGTAGACTAAATGTAAGCGGAACCAGAATGCCTACTGTCGGCCTATGCAAGCGCGTGCGTACTCAACGCGTGCTTGCCTTTTGCGTGATTCAGTGATTGAACGAGTACAGACTCGAGCCTATTGTGTCTGTACGTAATCTCTGTCAAACTCAAATCAGCGGACGAAAAATATTCTGGTTAATAAAATTTGTCGCACACGCACAATTCACCGTCCGCTCGAATCAATGGAAACGTTGACTGCGATGTTTCTAAAATGTTACGATTTTAAATCGCAATCTTCTAATAATTGTTACCGTACTGGGCTAGTAGCACGTGTTGCCAAAGCTAAGTCAGAATTCCCTTTCAGCTCTTATTTTTAATTTACTCTTCAATACAATGTTTGAAACGCGTGTCATCGCGTAGACAACCTCAGTAAATCAATTCGGCCTAAGTCCATTATCGCTTTGAAAACTAGACACTTAAAATTATGAATTTAAAATTATGACTGACCGTCTGTCTGTCACTTGGGCGCTTGGCTGTTGAGTGGGGTGGCCGTCGATCCCATTCGCTGAGGATCTTGCGATGGATAGTGAATGCCAGTTGGTTTCGTGCTCACACCACTGACAGCAGTTGGGGGCAGAATTCCAGGCGGGCTCAGAACCGCGCTGATGCTGCTGCTGCTGCTGTCGTTGCTGCTGCTGGCAGGCTGATGCGGTGGAAGGCCTACTGCAGAGACGAAACCGAGTTGTGGCTGCAACGGTGACAGAAACGCGGGCGGCAAAACCATGCTTGGTCCTCCAGGCGGAAGTCCTGATCAAAGTGAATGACAAGCGAATGAAAAATCAGAAACTAAATAGTCATGAGAATTGTTTAGGAGTTATTATGAATAGTTACTTTTAGTAAGGCATTGCCATTTCCCAATTATTTTTTTATTTTGGCGGAGTGAGAAAAAGATCAATCTACCTGGCACAGGAGGTTGGAGAATGGATGGCATCATAGGTGGCACGAGATGTGCCAGAGTTCCAAGGGGTGGTGGAGGCTGGGTTAGATTGAAGTAGTTGTTGGCGAGCTCCTCTGGCGGTGGAGGCAAAGCTATAAAGGATTTCATACCAGATATTAAAACAATAACTTCATATTTTCTACGAAGGTTTGCAATTTGCAAAGAAAATTGCAATTTGAAAAATTCAGGCGTCAGCAATGCTAATATTTTGAATGATCGACAAGCTACGGTATATGACGGTTGTGACGGATAGTCTGATGGAAATTACGGAGTGCGAATCCAAATTTATGGTGAATATTGGCAAGTACCTCCAGGAAGGCCAGGAACAGGGTCCAGCCGACGTCCTTCTCCGTCGCCACCATGCAACAGAGCCGACGCGTGGCCAGTGCGTGCCTGCGACCGACCCCACTTGATGCTCAGCCGACGCCCGTTCATGATGAGCTTCTGAAAGGTTTTCTCGGCAGCTGATTCGGCAGCCGACCTGGTCGTGAATTGCACGAACGCGCACTGCTGCTTGGCCACGACGCTCACCGAGCGAATCTCTCCAAACTGATAGAAGTGATCCCTGAGAAAGAAAATTTCTAAAACACACATCCAATTTGAAATTTAAGCTTAGGAAAGCTATTGAGCACATACCTTATCTCCTTGTCTGTGGCGTTCTCGCCCAAGTTTCCAACATAAAGAGTTGTGATGGATGGATCGTCGGGTGGATCCAGATGCGGCAAAGCGGCCGCTCGACGCAGAAGCTTATCCGCGACGGGATCGTTCACGCCGTAGAAACGATCCCTTATGTTCTGATCGGCCAACGGATCCTCCGGATCGGTGGGTTTCTCGTGTCGATCTAACATTGGGAACAAATACAGAAGAAAATTAAGAGCTGAAACGAGCGACATTAATTCTAAAATGAATAAAATAGAACATATAAACTAACAAGGACACTCTTCGCCACGTCGGCACTCTCCCTTGACCCAGAAACTGCAAATGTGGGGACGGTTGCGCTTGTAGTAGGGAGTGGTGCGAGCCAACTTTAGCAAAAGATCACTGGGCGGCTGCGATTTGCCCGCCTCGCCGTATGCTTCAGTTCCGTCCGTGTTAGCTATCTGATAAGACGAAATTCAAGCTGTAAGCTTTCCAACTCTTAATTCAAGTTCAGACTGCTGCTGCTGCAGTGCTGATACTGACCTCTCTTTCAATGTTTTGAGCGTAGAATTCTTTGTTGACATCAGACCGAGGCATCTCTTCGGTGAAACGAAGAGCAGCATCGCGCACCTGGATGGGCAGTCCTGAAACATTCAAGGAACATGTTGCATAGGACGCACGTCTCACGTTCTCAAGGTAGGATGCGATGCAAACCGTATTCGAGATCCAGAAGACAAGTCTGGCAGACGTTCTTCAGCTTCGAACACGTCTGACAGACTTCGGTCTTCTTGAAACGCATCCTAGTACCAGGGCACCAGCGGAAGACGGTGAACGGACGCGAGCAGATCTTGCACTCTTTGCCATAGCGTTCCTTTGTCTGCGTGAGAAATAAGCAACAATTGTCACGATTTCAATCATCCATCCGGCTAATGAATGCTTCTTCGCTATTGCGTCAACGCATAAAAATCTGGTTTTAAGGCATATGCCATTTTAGGTGAATGAACGCAGCGAATTTAAATGGTGCATGTGCGCAAGTACTGCAGTCATAAGTTTAGTTACCATGCGGATGTAAGGATTGTCTCCGAGACACGTCTGACACAAGATTGGAAATTCCTGCGAATAAAAACCACACAAATGAGACGAGTGTTGGTCTTAAATATAAAGGTTGATTACGCGGGCATTTCTATGCCAATTCTTTGTCGAAAAAACACCAGACCCACAACGTTAACCAGCAGCAGCGCGTGGTGCTTTATCGACATGATAAAGTGGGCTACTCTAAAGCCTATCGATCGACAAGCACAAACGGTGCCCGTGTAAACATTAAATTACACCTGATTGTTGTTAATTATGGTAGGACTCGGACTCACGGCATCCTCCCAGTTTTGTCGATTGTACGTGTTGGAACTCTTTGAAGTCGCCATCTTTAGGCCTATCTTCCAGTTGTTACACCGGGCGTTGCTCTTATCAGCGTCCAAAGGCCTATAATGTGCGATTTAATGACGAATCATACATCGAGAGTAACGGATCCATAGTTTAAATCATATTAATGAATATATTTACGAGCACGAACCTTTAATCCTGCTTTTTCTCGAAAGATCGTTCCTCGAAAGATCGGAAAGCTTCAGGCGGCAATCTTTTCTTTGCGAAAAAAAAACTTTTTTTTATACAAAATTGCTTCGCAAAGAAGACGAGAGAGGGCGCCACTATTAGTGATTACGTCAAAATGGGAGGTTTCAATTGTCTGCTATCGCAACTGTGACGCTTCAGCCAGCTGCCGACAGGCGACTTCATCAAAGACTATATACTACCTATATAGTCTTTGACTTCATGTTGAACACGTAGGCACGTCACGATCGTTGACACGTAAGCCTAATAAAGTTTTAGTTAATGAGTTAGTTAGTTAGTGATTAAACAATAAAATCCTGCTGGTTAGGTGACAACTAAGGGCATACTTTGCAAATAGGTCGGAGCTAACATTTTAAAATTAAGGACTCAACGTTACGTTACGCTCCATACATTGTTACCGGTAATTTGTAAAACTGGAATACTGGAATACAGGGTGTAATATTTCATAATAGCGATTATAACTATACTAATTGGACCGGTTGATTTAATCGCGGATATTCTTACCCTTCGTCTAGGCTTTGTTGAATCCTAATTCGTCATGATGATCAAAGAGATAGAACGCACGGCCAATGTGGCCTGGTCACCTCTGACCACTCCGTTGCCCATATGTCTTGCAGCCGGCACTGCCGCCCAACAGTTGGACGCCACCTTCAGGTAGGCCATAGATGCCAAGAATTCAATTGCAATTTAATTTAAGGCATGCACTGGACGTAATCGAAATTGAAACTGTCACATGTGCACCACTTACTTTAGTACCACTTCCTCGCTGGAGATCTACGAGCTCAACATCCAGGAACCCGGTCTGGAGATGGCTTTGAAAGGCAGCGTGGCCACTGAGCACAGGTCAGCGTTTAGGCTAGCCAATTAATAACTTAATTTATGTAAGGTCTTATAGACTATCCTGCTGTCGGAAGCAGCGAAAGAGAGAATATATATTTCAAGGATTTCAAGTTGAATGAAATATATGCTTACTTATTAATCCTATAGGTTCCATAAGGTGTCTTGGGGAGCTCGTGGATCCGACGACAGTGGTCGAGGCGTAGTCGTCGGTGGGTGCGACGCTGGAAGCATCTTTGTTTACGACGCGGCCAGAATAGTAAGCGGCGGCAGTGACAGCCTTCTCTTTCGTGGAGACAAGCACTCCGGACCCGTTCGCGCTCTAGACTTCAATCCATTCCAAGCGAATCTTCTGGCTTCCGGTGCCGGAGAATCTGAGATTCTCGTATGGGATTTAAGCAATCCGGCGACGCCGATGACGCCCGGAGCTCGATCGCAGCCGCCGGACGACGTAACTTGCGTAGCTTGGAATTGTCAAGTGCAACACATACTCGCGTCGACGTTCGGCACTCGCTGCGTCGTTTGGGATCTACGCAAGAATGAACCCATCATTAAAGTCAGCAACAGCACCACTCGTGTATGTTATACGCCTGCAGACTACTTAGACATTATTTAAATTAGTATAATTACATTTGATTGATTTTTTTGTTAATTTCATCTACCGAGTATTTATTTTTTTATTTTATTTTGATCAAATTATCCACATATAAATTCACAAACAACACAAGATGCGGTGCAAGGTGGTTGCTTGGCATCCGAGCGTGGCCACGCAGATGTGTCTTGCTTCCGAGGATGACCACACGCCGTTCATCCAGCTCTGGGACCTCAGATTCGCAACTTCACCACTCAAAACCCTGGAGAATCACCAAAGGTGTGCTTTTTATTTATAAATTATAATTGTCCTTTGCTCTCATTCAAAACGAAATCAAACACTGTGTATTCACCTGCATTATTAGGGGAGTGCTGTCGCTGGCTTGGTGCCCGCAGGATCCAGACTTATTGCTGAGCTGCGGCAAAGATTGTCGCATTCTTGTCTGGAACCCAAATAGCAACGTCGTCGGCGGTGAGGTGAGATATCAGTCCATCTAGAATGAAATATTGTTTAAAAAAATGGAAAAACAAAATCTCTGTCGGGTTAAAGGTCGTGTGCGAAATTCCTACCAGCAACCAGTGGAGTTTTGACGTGGCTTGGTGTCCGCGGAATCCCGCAATTCTATCCGGCAGCTCGTACGATGGCCACATCAGCATCTATTCGCTGATGGGCGGCGTGCAGAATGTGAAGCCAGACGCGAAGGTTTGAAACCACTTCATCGCCTCCCACTCTCATTCCACAAAGACAGTTTTTTTACGTTTCGTGACGAAATTGCAGATCACAGAGGCGTTCATGGACGTCCATGGCAGTCCATTCCAACAGCAGCAGCAGCACCAACAACAACCGCAGCAAGTGACGGACTTCGTTCATCAGACGCCGGTTTTCTTGACCAAGCCTCCCAAATGGTGTCGAAGACCCGTGGGCGCTTCATTCGGAGTCAGTTCATTATCTCGTGCTTGCAAACTTTTTTTTGCATTTTTTTTTCCTAAAGGTTTTCCAATGGGGCTTGATTTCAGTTTGGGGGCAAGCTCGTGTCGTTCGACTGTGACAGGCAGGCAGTTCAGGGTGCGACTGAGTCTTCCTCGCTTTCCACTCTGGTCTACGTGAGCCAAGTGGTCACCGAGCCAGCTCTAGTGCAAAGAGCCATCCAATTGGAAGAGCTCGTCAACAGCGGCCACTTCGCTGAATTCTGCGAAAAAAAATCGCAGACTACCAAGTCATCCGAACAGCAACGAGTCTGGAATTTTCTGCGGGTCAGTTCAGACTGTTGACTCTGATTCAAAAATTCTCATTTTACCCACCAACTTGTCTTCTTCTTTATTTCGTCTCTAGGCTCACTTTGACGCTGATCCAAAAATGAAATTCCTATCTCTGTTGGGCCACGATCCAGCTGACGTTCGTTGTTCAGACGTCGGTGCATCCGCCTCCGACGGAACTCCACTTGAATCGTCGTCAGCTTTCGGCGCGACCCCGGAACTCCTCTTCGACAATATTGCGACGGATGCGTCGTCAGATCAGGAACCACTCACGATTCCAAAGACATCTGGTGAGTTCAGTAACATGAAATGCAGCTCATGAAGACCTGATTAGCTCGTGCGAAGGTTTTCACATATTTCTTCAAATCCATTTGGTTCTTGTTTAAAATGTTTTCTAAAATTTCTGAAATTCAACTCACTTTTGCCTTTCTTCTTCAATCGATCTTCCATTTCCTCAACCCAATGACTTTTATAATTTGGAATGTCGACTTGCTAATTAAGTTGTTCGATGGAACTCGTTGATTTGATGGAAAAATTCTCCTGCAGACACGGCCGGTCTGGTGACACGAATGTTGTTGGTCGGAGACTTGAGCGCCGCCATCGACGAATGCTTTCGCTCCAACTTGCTCGTCGAGGCTCTCTTGTTGGGCACTGCGGGCGGGCAAGATTTACTACAAAAGTCTCAAAAGAAATACTTCCAGATGAAGAAGAACGATGGCCTGGCTGGGGTGAGTCACGGTTACGATTTTACATTTCCGAACAAATTGCTTGAAAATCGAAACAAATGTTATATTCGCTCTAATTTGCAAAGATCATTTCTGCGGTGGTCACTCGTAATTGGAGTCACGTGGTCAACACGTGCGCGTTGGACGATTGGAAGGAAGTTCTGGCTGGAGCCATGGTGTACTCGAAGCAAGAAGAATTCGCGCCATTCTGCGGTAATATTTCTACTCCTTAGTCGTTGAAAAACCGTCAAAAGGTCACTCAATTTTTCTATTGATGTTTGTGGGTTTAGCAACGTTGGGCCGTCGTCTGGAAGCAGAGGGCGGCGATAGCAGAGTCGATGAGGCCATCTTGTGCTACGTCTGTTCGGCGAATGTTGCCGGATTAGTCGATTGTTGGTCAAGAGCCACAGTTGACATCACGAATCCTGATGCGCTACAGGTGTAGCGTTTGTCTTCTGTCGAGAAGCAATTACACGTATACCGAAATATAACTCTCGCCTTTCGTAGGACTTGGTAGAGCAAGTGACCGTCATGAAGAGGGTCGCACAGAACACGCAGTCGAACTCTGGAAGCGCCGCGGGTCGTGGCAAACTGTCTCGAGTGCTTTATAGCTACGCAGCGACGATGGCCTCGCAAGGCAGACTGGCCACGGCTCTTCTGCACTTGGAGCCTTCTGAAGAGGTCGTCGCAGTTTTGTTTGAAACCTTCTTCTTCTTATTCTGAATCGCTCAATAATCTTTCTTGGGTCTTTCAGGAATCTGTGGCTTTGTTGCAGAACCGACTTTCTCGTGCACTGGACGTGCAATCGACAAAGACCGTGACTGGTCCTCAACAAAGGTCGGCGCCGCCAAACCTTTATTTAGAGAACTTCCTCAGTCATGTTCGGTCATGTTGCTTTTATGGTACTTGCAGGATCCCGTTCGAGGATAACGCCAGGCCATCGCCGCGTCCAGTCACGCTGCAGCATCGTCAAACTCCATTTCAATCAGCCCATCATCAGCAGCCTCGAACATCCGTTGATGGATATGCGGTGCGACCGCAGCGAAAAGAAGGGCTTCCGTTCACCCCCGTTTATCCTGTTGTTCCGTCGCAAACGATGATTCCACCGCTTCAGTCCAATTCCAGAGGTAGGCCAAATTGTCTCCTCTTCACTTGCTTCCAGTTGTTAATTGCAATTCTCGTCCGTTGCAGGTCCCAATCTGTACACGCCACAGACTTTGAAAGATTCTGCCATGATGTCCTACGGACAGCCAGCGCCAGGGCCGTACAGTTCCAGTGCAATGCCCACGGACTTATATCGTCCTCAGTCTGTCGGACCACCGCAAGCATCTGGGTGAGCAATCCACCATTAGCGTCTCTTTAGGCACGTTAAGAGAATCGTCGCGTCTCACTTAATTTCTTCCTTTGAAGTGTGTTCGTTCCGGCGACTGGCACTGTGCCCCCTTACAATCCGTCTTATGGCAACATGACGGTGACAGCTCCTCCTCCTCAACTTTACCAACCGCCGCCACCTCAAGCAGGTCTGTCAACAAAAAGATTTTCACGTTCATCATTTCTTTCCAACCCAATTAAAATGTAGTTTTCGTTCTTTCAATGTACAAAGAGAACTATGGACCAGTTTACGCTGCAATGGACAACGTTCCGCGAACCGGTTGGAACGACCCACCACCCCAAATAATAAAACCAATTCAGGTAAGAAAAATGCTTGGGTCCAAAAATTAAATTATTTTTTTATAACTTGATTCTTAATTATTTACTTACTAAAATGCATGTAACTAATTTACGTCCACTTGAAACTAGCTTAAAAGTACCTTTTTATAGACGCAGGAGCAACAGCAGCAGCAGGACTTTGAAAGGCCAGCCCCCATCACACATCCGCTGTACGGAACGGCTCCGACAAACGATCAGCTATACAGCGTGAACCAGGGATGGAATGCGCCACCCCAGCAGCATCAACAGCAGGCTTACGTCCATCCGGAACAGATCGTTCCTCCAGCCGTCAATCAGCAACCAGCGGCACCGATTCCCAGGACTGTTCCAGCTGAGCACCAGATCCTTCTCGACGTACTAGAAGCGCTCAAATCTCGATGCCTCGAGGCCAGCAACAATATGGTCAGTTGAAAGACTTTTCCACCCGCAAGAATCCCCTTTGAAAAGCGCTCACTCACGGACTCGCTGCTGCAATTTCTATAGCCTATGAAGAGAAAGCTGGAGGACGCGTCTCGCAAGCTCGACATCTTGTACGACAAACTTCGAGACAACGAGGTGAGGACCACGTTCACTTGTCTGCTTGAAAAGATTTGAAACAAAAGAGTGCTTGGTAAAATTAAAAACAAATTCCCGGTCGTTTCGCAGCTGTCGCCAAACACGACGATCGGTATTCACCAGATCGTGCAACAAGTAACACAACAGCGAGATTACGCGGGCGCTCTGCACATTCACGCGCAGATCGTGTCGACCGGCGCCTTCGCCGAAATCGGAGGCTTCATGCCGGCCCTCAAGTACCTACTGCAGGCCGCTCAGCAACTCGCCATTCACGTCTAGCGTTCGTTCCAGCTTAAATATCACAACTTGCAATGTCAACAACGAAGATAGTTTAATTCAATTCAATTAGCCACTCATTTGTAATCTTGTGTAGGCCGATTTTTTTTCACATAATCTTATATTAAAATTCGGGTTATTCACTCAAGTTTCGTGGAAATTATTTCTAGGTTTAATTTGAATAGAATTTTAAGTTATTGGCCGTGAAAACAGCCAAGCTGGACAGGGGTCAATTAATAGCAAAACATTGTCAAAGATGTAATTGAAGGACGTTCAAAATAATTCTGAACATTCTCCAGTTCCCGTCCTAATTCATTTCTGTTTAATGAAATGTCGTAAACCAAAGTGATAATGATAATAATAAAAGGGAGGGATTTAAAACTTATAAATGAAAAGGAGCAATTTTCAATAAACCCAATAAAATCACCTCTTATTTCTGAATCTCCTTAGGAGGCGGACTAGCGGTCGCAGGCAGCCAAGTTCACTCATCAGTGACGTCTTTCTCAGCGTCTGAACCTGTTCTTCATCAATTTCAGAGTCTTCTGCATCAGTGGTGCAACTTTCTTCACAACTAGCGAAGAAATAATATTCAAGAGTAAAAAGTTAGCCTCGCGGGATTCAGATATTTAAGAAAAGAACCTTTGGCCGGCGACTGAGATGTGGAAGGCCCGTTTGACGACGACGACGACGACGCCCCTGATGAATGCGATTCTGAAGGACCTTTGGAAGCTGAACTGCTTCCGGCAGAAGACATCATCTTGGCTCGCCCTAATTTGATCACCGGCTCACCCTTGGCAGTTCCGAATTTCGCCTGCTGGCGAGCAACTTGGCGAGGCGGTTTCGCTTCGCAGTCCAGAAATGCCAGCTTCGTTTGTCGCACTAAATTAAATAAATCAGGGGGAAATAAATTAAGTTTAAAAGTTCTTTAAGTGCAAGGAAATGCGCGGTGATTTCAAACTCGCCTGGCACAGCTTTCGCCATCGAAGCGGATATGTTCGCCGTGATCGACCTTAGTCGACTAGTGCGGGCCACAGAAACTCTCTGCGTTGAAATAAAGCGAAATAAAATCTGAGCTAATGACCTAACAGATTCGGGTTTCTTACGTAATAAAGTTCACGCCACGATTCGAATTCGTCCGGTTCGTATGTCTTGAATTCACGCTGGCAGTGCAGCTTCCAAAGCTCATCCGTCTCGTCCAATATATACTGGAAAAGGATTTAATTAATATTTTTTTAATTTTTAGTGGTTGAGGCCAACATAAAAGGTGTAAATCTATTGTGCTACCTTAAGTGTGTGTACACCATGAAAAACTCACCGGGTTCATTTCCTCTAAGTAGAGAAGGCGGTCTGGGGTGCAACGTTGCAGCGCCGGCTTCAGGTGTTCGTACGGAGCGTACATGAGGTCGCCGAGCACTGTGCAATCACAATGATCAAATGAATGCCGAAATCGCAAAATTGAATTATTCATAAATCATATATTATTGTCTCACCAGCCACATTCTCTTGAAGTACTTTGATGCAGGATTTTAACAGCGTCGGCATTTGAGTCAAGAACTGAGAACGACGTCCAGAGAAGACCTGAGTTCGCGTGTTCCTGTGTCGCGAACTCAAGAACGTCGTGCTTTCCACCAGCTCTGTGGGAATAAATTACGGATAATTTAAATAAAAATCAAACTAAGAAAAGCCGCTTCTTGATTCTGCTAGCTCACCTCGCTGCTTGCTCTTGGAGGGCGGACTGTCTGGAGTCGGAAACCTGAACGGTTTGTAGTCGGTCTGAATTGCAGGTAGACTGGACAGGATGTCAACGTGGCTGGCGAATGGCTACAGAATTAAAAATAAAATTAAAAGGAAACGAAAGTTCGTTCCAACTAGAAAAGTTAACTCCATTTCAAAAGTGACCACCGAACTTCGCCCTGGCCTTACTTTTTTAGTTGACGATGAAGTGGAGGAAGAAGAGTCGGAAGTCGGCAGGTCCCTGGGATCCACAGCCAGCAAACTAGGCAACTGGTCGATTTTACTGCTCGAGCTAGACTTCTTCGGAGGCGGCGGCGGTGGAAGCATCGACGTAAGTCTACTTTCATCTTCTGATTTGACCTTTTTCGTCTTCTTTCGCGCAGAGGAGCTCACGGCTGTGCCCGCAGCCGTTGATGACGACAAGGACGAAGACGGTTTTGACTTGAAATCGTTGAGACCCAGGCAGTCTTCGAACGAAGCCATCGACGCGTTGAAACCGTCACCACCGGAGTCCGTAAGCAACTTAGAATTCTTCGCCTTCTTTGGTTTTCGCACGCTTTCTTTGGCGTGGTCACCTTGATTGCGAGACGACGTTGACGATGTCGCGCTAGTGTCAATTACTGCGAAGACAAAA
The DNA here is from genome assembly GCA_034700265.1 of Polyzonium germanicum. Classification (NCBI taxonomy): domain Eukaryota; kingdom Metazoa; phylum Arthropoda; class Diplopoda; order Polyzoniida; family Polyzoniidae; genus Polyzonium; species Polyzonium germanicum. Next base: position 29,920 of record JAQIYI010000012.1, read on the forward strand.
AATTCGACACGAATATGAGTTATATGGCGCAGACTTGCGCAGTAGGAATTGTCGAATAGAAAATTAGAAATCATACACATAATGCTGTCGTCAGTCGATAAGGTGCCAGTTGTTGAAGACGATCGAGGCAATTCGACCGGCGAATGCAAATCGATGTCCATAGTCGCTGTCGCAAAGTGGCCATTCTTGGATGCCGCAGCGACCACGCTAGTCTGATGGCTTGCCGATTTTCCCCTTCGATTCGATTTGGATGAGGGCGATGATGAAGCGTGTTCGACTCGGACTCGAATCTTCTTCGACGACTGCTGATCGGAAGTCGAGGCCGGCTGCGCACCGTCTGCACCGTTGTTGTCATGACGACGTCGATCTCCATCTTTAGATCGGCTCTTCGAGCTGCTGGACGAAGTCGTCTTTGTCTTGGGCGTGGAACCACTGCTGGCGATCTTCTTCCAGTCATGGACGAGGGCTCGCGAAAGGCTGCCCACCTCGCCGGTCCTGGTCTTCAGACCGTAAACAGTCGTCAAAACGCTCGTCGCCTCCAGAGAGGCCACATCGATAGGATACGAACGCAATTTCTTGAGCGCGTGTAGCACCTAGAAAATGATTAACTCTTCACCCTACTGGCCGCCTACTTGCACTCGAATGCTCTTCAACTTTGAAGTCTTCATTCCTCGGACCCCTCTTCCTCCCTGCCTCAAACAGCATTCGAGTGCAAGTATGATCAGCAGGCGTGCGCTATTTGTTGACTAGCCATGACCTAGGCAATTTTGCTTGCTGGGACCTGTGGTCTATGGACACGTAGTCCTAGGCATAGGCTACTACATAAGCTAGTCTAATAATTAGATCGATAGGCCTAAGTGTAAAATTATTGTCCTAATACCTTTTCGTCGTCGTGCGTTTCGACCTCGATTCTTCGTTTGTAATGGACGATGGCGTCGACTAGCGTCGATGAAGATTTCTGCCCTGCTGCTGCTGGTCGATGGCGTCCGTTTCCAGCGTCGGCCATGACACGAGTGCGTAAATTGTTGTCTTCTATCGACGTACCGTACGTTCGTTCGTCGTCTAGGTCGCAATTATAGATTTGCACACGCGATTAAAGTGCATGTAGGCCACTAGGCCTAATGCAATGCGATAATCGCGTACTGCAGGCACACGCACCCGGAAGCCGTTTGTCCTCTAAACGAAACACGGCGCAGCACCTTCGAAGCAAGGTGTCTAACGTCTTCGACGATTATTAATTGATCCTCGAGCAAGAAGACTAGAAGTCCGAGCTATAAAATCTGCAAAAATAAAGTCCAACAGTGAACAGTCCGCAGATTCCGGTTGGGTCAGCCATGACACGACTACATCACGACCTAGTGACGTCACGTTAATGACGCCATTAGAACGTCATCGGCGCGCCACTTTCAAATTGAGCCAATTCTTTGTTCTACTAGACGCACCTTTAATTCTGACGAAAATTACGAAATCCGCGAAGACAGATAAACAAAATCTTCAGTTCTTGATTTAAAGCTCGATCGTCATGGCTGCTAAGCAATTTTTTGCCCAAATTTCACAAATTCTAAAGAAACGGAAAAAAATTTCAATTTTACACTACTAATGCCGGAGTAGCACGTACATCGCGCATCATAAGCCTTTCAAGAGCACGTGTAATGCACGTGCTTTTAAGGAGCACGTGATGCGGTGATGCCCATACATCCTAGTCTGTAAGCGAATGAATTGTCCAAGCGAGCGAGGACTACCAGTGAGACTCAAATGGCAAGTGTGTCCGTTCGTAGCACATAACAAGAAATTAATCGAGACGAGTCACGAGGCTTGAATTGAATTCTGTGTATTTAACTTAGCTGATTTAAAGGTCATAAATGGACTGATAATGGGCAGCTACAATAACTTTAAATAAATGAATGCACCGTCATAAGAGGAGGAGCATGGAAGGGGTGGGGCGAACTGAATTGACACCTCCTGACTCCGGGCTTTTCGCATGCTCCTCCTCCTGCTAGAAAGGGTTTCTCTAATTAGTTACGCAGCAATCACATAATTAATTATCAAGATATTAATATGTACAATATTGAAATGATTAATGAACACGTACGTATAACACTTTTCCTTTTGTGATAAAAATTAAAAATTCCCATGTATCTTAAGTGCTTTATGGTCGAGTTGCGTTCACCGTTTATCGGGCGTCAAGCGTCAAAATGTCGCGCGCCTTATGGAGTGCTTCGCTAGGTTTTATTCGAAACGCGACTGTCATGTCGTTAGTGCCTAAGCATACGGTAGTCAGTCAAATGTCAAGCCATGCGAAGCACCATAGAATACGCTACATTGTGAAGCAGGACGCCGGACATGCGTAAAGTCAGCGTCCGGAAATGGCAGAAATCCTGGCCAAGGAGCCATCGAGCCTTACGCTCGGATTGGGATACGCGGGATTGGGATGATTTCTCATCCCAATCCCCTGCGATGACAATTATTATAGTTAAGCAAAAGACCGACAACAAGATTCTGTCCTTTTGTCTTACGTCGTTAAACAAATGACAAGTCATAATAATAATACACTGAACTAGCTAACGGCAATTCGTTGATAAGAACGTTAAACGCGAGCTTTAAAATTTAAACCGCATTAAATATAGGGCTAAATCGCGTTCACACACTTAAAGAGTTCGCTTTGATTACAAATTAGTAATTATTATTAAGTAATTAAAATATTACGAACCGGCTCAAAAAACTAGCAAAAAATACAATGCTTCGCAGGGGTATACATGTAAACAAGCTAATCAGTGATGATTAAAATACATTAAATTCCGGCCATCCTGCATCATGCATACATGTAATTAGTCTACTCAATTCCTCCTTTCTAATCGTAATTATCTTCGCCATGATTGTTTGGTCAATGGGCATGCAATGGGTCAGTGGTGCAGGGTGAGCCAATCATGTCAACAAACACAAAACGCATTATTTCGGCCCACCCTGCTGGCGCAACGTGCTACATGTCTGTTCTACGAAATAAATAATTTTATGTAAAATCAAACAAAAATCATCTTACAGCCAGGAGAAAATAAAAGTAGAAATGCCAACCACAATTCATCACAGATGTGTTTTTTAAAATAATTCTTCTTCTAGAAAAGGCGTCCCTTCAAATTAAAAGTGCCTTAAAATAAACTATAGGCCTACTGAAGTCTAAAATAAAGGTGAAAAAAATATCGATTTGAAAATGTCAATAAAATGGTCCAAAAAACAACTTAGAAATTGCTCGATATTTAAACAGCTATCTAATCGCAAGTAATTAGACCTAGTTAGGCTATTAAACCATGCAAAAAAATAAAATAAAAAGGTTGGGCTTCAAAAGTGCAACTAAAAATACGCCTCTCGGCGAAAGAGGATTTAGTGCGCAAGCGCCTACTAGGCCTATATACAGTATATAGCTATAGCAAGTGTATAAATATATTAAAAGTAAATAACAATCGCTCCAGTTACACGGACCATCTAAAATCAGTTTGATGTAAACTGATTTTGGATGATCTGTCAATTGGTTAAAACATGATTCAAGGTCTAACAAAAAAGATGGGGAATTCGTGTGAATATGTTTCGTTTGACAAACAAGGGGTCCAACAAACGCACTCACGGATGGAAGCCGTCAGGACACTAAATGTAAAGAATCGGACAAGAATCCTAGTGTTGCAAGTAGCTTCCATCCTTTTAGATTGGCTTCTACAAGAATTTTTACTTGTCCTTCGTCTGGTTTTTCTCGTCTGATCATGACGTCTGTTTGATTTCATGCGAACACCATCGGGGTGGAATAACTTAAATACAAGAGTAAAGCCGAAACGATCCACGTCACGTGAACAAATCATTGTTTATAATAATAATGAGTGTATTGTTTTACTTTTTAAACGCGGCAGAATAAAATATCAGGCACGATTGTTGCCTTCAGATAGCGCAGTAAGAGGCGAAATTTAGCGTGGTCATCAACAGCTTACGCAATGCTAAGAACTAAGACGACGTCACGATATTTCGCAGCTTAGAGAAAAGGTGGAGGGAGGTAAAACGATAAAATCAAACCGAAATCTTAAATCTAAAGTAAAACTAAAGGGTAACTTACAGAACAATTATGTATTTAGGCAACTCACGCGTACGCCAGCCGACGAACAGAGCTGCATGTGCCTCTTGAATAGAAATCCTTTGTCGCTTTTTCTTAGTGCAGCTTCCACCGCAGAGGCGGGGTGTGAGCATGAGGACCACATTGTCCGGTCACGCGAAATACATGACTTTGTTCGTTTCCACGTGAACTGTGACAGCTCTAGCCATAGCCGTCGGCGTTCTGTCCTCTCCGTTACCCGACTGATGGCTGCCTTCGCCACTGGAGTGAAAAACAAAAAAACGATAATTGAACATCAGCGGTGGATTTAACTTATAATCAACAATTAGCTTAATTCTAAATCTCGTAAGATTATGTTTAGTGAATTCGAACCTATCGTGCTCCTTCTCCACGAGGTGATAGCGCGCTCTGAATGCGACCAGATGGGCGTAATAAGCCGGCGCCGGTATGGAGACCGAGCGAGTGCACCGGACGTACGTGTGGCACAGCTGATAAGTCAGACACTGCAGTTCGTCGGCCGTGAAATGGTTGTCGTCCCAAAGAACGTGGTAGTGTGAAGGACGGCTGGTCCCCTGCAGCGAAAGAACTTTGCTTTAGACCCCAAGTCTTACTGGCGGCTTTGCATGACCTTTAACCTTCCTTAATACAGTGCGGCTAGCTGACCCACAATGTGAGGTTTGAGTTGACGGCAAATTAATTTTTAATTTATTTTGTAGGTCCAATATATTTCTAATTAATCTAGAAAGTTAATTTAAAAGTGTGTGCCTGGATGCCAGCGTGCGAGCACAAGTAGAAGTCGAACTCGGTCGGATGCGTGATGCCGACGTCGACTGTGGTGCCGGCTGGGATGTTTCCCGACTTGCCGATCTGTTCCTTCTTGTCGGCGCAGAAGAGCCTCGTGTGATGTCGCTTTTGCACCACGATGAACGTGATGCCCGGCTTGTAGTCGGCTTCCAGCCTCATGCACGCCTCTCTCACGGCCAGCAGCTCATGCTGCAACACCTGTGCAATAGAAGCATGTACTGAGCTAAGAGCTGACCCACATCCTTTCAAAGAAAACTAGCGAGAAGTAAGGAAAATGCTAACGGCGTGGAATTGCCCCTCGCTGACGCCATCTCGATAGAAGATGATGCGGTTGGGTTTGAAGCGAGTCGACTTGTAGAACTGAACGAGCAGTTCGCGAACCATCGCAGACAGCTCCTGAATGATCTCCTGCCGGTGTTGCTGGACTCGCACCGTCGCCGCGTAACGACTAGGGTGAGCGTCCATGCTGCCCACCACCTGATTTGAGTATTTCTAATTAACAAGAGATTTGGTTAAGACATGAAATAAAAGTAGAAAGAAGCTTACAGCAGCGATTGAGGGCTTTTTGTTGTCGCCGGCCGGAGGGTGGGTCACATCAGCACCCAGAAATATCACAGGCTCGTTGAACACTTTCGGACTAGAACAAAATTTAAACAGGTGAAATTAAAATAAGTGAAATAGAAATACGAGCTGCCACAGTAAGTCATTTTTAATTTAGTAAAACTTGTTTATTTATACTTTAATTTAGTAAAAAAGAAAAAAGAAAAAACGAATTAAGAAATGGTGAAAATGAGTTTGAAAAGACAGACCGAATGTTGGGTACTAGAATGCTGTTGACGCCACCGAGCTTAACGTTGATCTTGAGGCACAGATTGGAGAGAGTCTGCGGCGAAGTCTTGTTGACGTTCTTTGCCTGAACACACTGCGTCGCCATTCCAAGTATGGTGTCGCCGACCCTCTTCACCTCGGCTGAATAGAATTTAAAGTTAAAAGTCGAGTCAGTGGAAGCCAGAGAAGTGAGAAAGCACTGACCATAGACGGGCGTCTTTCCTGGCAGGACGACGACGACGAGCTGCAGACCTTGAAAGGTCGACTTGAGGTAGCGGAACATGGGCTCCACTTGGTCGGGTCCCGTCGCGTACTTGCAGAAACAAGGCTGTCCAATTATGGGCATGCCCGCGTCGTTGCTAATCTTCTGCAGCTGCTGCGTGAAATTACGCAAGGCGTCTTCGCGCACGGTGCGTTGCGGTGCGAAGCAGGCGATGGCCCACACGCGGATCTCTACACCGGTGTAGAACTGCTTGCCACGCATGTCCCAAACGCCCTGGTTGGGAAGCGCTTGCTGCTTTGTCTTCAAGTCCGCCCGTTTAAAGTGAAAGGTGAAAGGCAAACGATCAAAAAACGCTTATTCGACGATTGAATTATGGCAAAGAGGCAAGATGACGGCGTTTCGCTCACCCGTCCGCCGTACTGAAGCTTGGGCGGCGGAAGAACTCGTCCTCGGACCTCCATCATCGTATTACAGATGGACAGGCCGAACTCCTGAACGTAAGGGTCGTTGTTGAAATCGGCTTTTCTCACCAGGTTGTTGATTTCTCGTTCCCTGTCGGGGGCAGATCGAGCGGTAGCCTAAAATCGGTTTTTCAAGTTCAGCGACGTCAGAATCAATATAAAAATCAAAGAAATGCGAGAATAAAGTTGGCTTCGCAGTTCGCACAATGTAAATGCAACCTAAGATTTCAAACCTTGATCATGGTCGATGTCTGCATGTCGGTAAGTTTCTTAATACAGCGTTGTCCAGCAACTATGTTACAAACCTACAAAGATGGGAATAGAAAATCAGTTGTTCGCCGTGCCATTGAAACAAATAAATAAGCTCATCTTCAAAGTCTGCAATTAGCTTGGAGAGCTCACTTCTAGTGGGAGGTAAGTGTGTTTGTGTTCCTGGCCTACTTGAAGACACGGAAGATGGGGAAAGCTGAGCAAGGGGAGAGAAAAGCCAAATAATAAGGCATACAAAACATTCTTGTAAGATATGCTGATCTTTTTTTATAAAATGGAAAGCCAGAAGCAGCCTGTTTAGAAGATCGTCTCACCGTAATTTCATTTTGTACTTGTCGAGGAAATACTTTGCGACCGTACACTCAACAGTCTGTCCATTCTCGAGCTGCAAAGGGAAACTGAAAAGAACGAGAGAAGAAATTGAGGCCACGATATGATGCGAGCAATGTGACGCGAGACTGGGCGTCTAGGACTCACGACTGCATCTGGGCTGGACGGCGAGTGACGTTGCAGACGCGATACTTGCGTCTCATGGAGCCGCAATGCGTGATTTCGATCTTGAGACCTAGAGCGTAGTGACCAGTGGTCATAAACAGAATACACAAAATTGAAAGGTAAAAATTTAAACAGGACCTAAGGAGCGGCATAAAGCAGGTAAGGGCGGACAGAACTCGGACCGGCGGAAGGCACCTTTGATCTCCTTGGTGAACTTGACGCGCTGCGAGTCCGTCAGGGGCTTTCGCTGCTCGTTGATATCTCGAATGTCGAGGACCTCGCACATAAATTCTATCACCGGCTGTGCCTTGTAGAACGCCGTCGCGGACACTGTTCGATAAGAATACACAATTGATTGATTCGCATTGGAGGGGCTTGGAGGGCAAGATTAGGACAGACTCACCGTCAATGTTGAGCATCATCTTCCACTGGCTAGGTCGCACGCTCTGATGAAAGCCAAACCAGACCTCTCGACCTCCGCCCAGCGGATGGTAGTAACCATCGGGCGACGAGAAGAAAGACCGTCCCACGGGCGTGTACGTCATGCTGGGTAAGTGGCGCATGACTACGTCCAACGCCTGGATGGCGTCCATGGGAATGGTACGCGAACGTCCCTCCAGAGCTTCTTCCAACGCGTACAAGCTCACCTGAGCGACCCACTTGACTGCGACCCTGAACACGCGGTCTTTGCCCTCGCCGGGCAGCGTCACCTCCAGCTCCACTTTGTCGCGGCCGATCGGCAGCGGATCGCGCGTGTACAGATTTTTCCTGCCGTCAAACACCGGTTTCTGGGCGCCAAAGATCTTCGAGTAGGCCTGCACCATCGTCTCGATGATCTCCCTGTCACAAAGAAATGTTATGCACAGAATGGCGTAATGAAAATTGTCTATTTTTCCTTTTTAAAAGCTCACCTGTTCACTTTGCGAGGACATTTGTCCGGCTGGATGGTGATGTCATAGTGGTGTATGAGTCCTCGAGGCATGTTGATCTGGAAGTGGTTGGCACGCAGGACGATCGGCCGACCTTCCATGCCTTGGTTGGGTCGACGAGGACACACGAAGCCCGGAAGGTCGGGATTGCTGCCCGGAAGTTGCCCAACGCCCAGTGCGGACGACGAGGACGCTCCGACTGCGGCTGCCGCCGAGGGCGGCATCGGTGGAGGCTGAAGTTGAGGACCCGTGGGTGGCTGGGCGGGCGGTCCCATCGTCGGCGGTGGAATCATTCCGCCCATCATGGCTCCAGTTGAAGGTCCTGATGGGGTGCCCAGAGCTCCCATTCCAGGCGGTCCCGGAGGACCAGGCGCTGCGTTTGCAAAAGAAACAACCACAAAATCGAACAAACATATAGCAATGAACAGGATCGCATGTTTCTCGGGTGGCGACAAAACGGAAATGTGGATTTAAAAATGGGCCTAATCTACTAGTCAATCAGCAGCTGGGAAGGGGTAGAAATCTGAGAAATGCAACTATCAGTGGACCTAACTAACGTGACATAAAAATAGGTCTAAGCAAAATGGGAATTTCCCTGTTCCGACTGTGCTTATCCTGATGTGATTCAAGTAGCAAGTGCGTTATGAAGTTCAAATTATTAAATTACACTGCAATTAATAGGCCCTAATATTAATTTTGTCTGTTTTTCGAGATGTTAATGAACACGTGCTACCGACGAGGTTAACGACCTTGGTTTTTGTTTCGCAATTTTCGTTCGCATTTCGCAATCTGAGTTCATTGAACGTGGGAACACAATAGGCCAGAGTAGGCCTGTGCGAATTCCTGATGCGAAAATAGCCCGAATGAATGAAGTGTTAGCGACGTAAAAAGCGAGCAAGATCGAAAAGCGCTTCTTCCTCCGTTCGCATCATCAGCCTACCTAGGCACGGGTGTGGCCATCGCCATAAACAATAAACACGTAGAAAAATAAAAACAATTGAGCCGTGACGATGATGGACGAGAAAACGAGGCGTAAATGGTGGCGGCGAAGAAGCTCAAACGGGGACAAATGGGGTTAATAAACGGGGTGTGTTGGTCGCTTTTCATCATCATTGGATCATTTGTCCATTTTTTCAACTACTTTCGGTTTTAACTTACGCTGTCCTATCGGATACATTTGCTCATGTCACAAAACGGGGCCCGCAGTAGCGCGACTTTGGATTGAAGTTTGAATTCGCGATTCCGCGACTTTGTATTCCTCGTGCGACTCTCGTGACAAATGGACACAAACGGACCCACCGCCAGACTGGGCGGCGATGACGAAATTCGGATGGCGACCTTCCGCGGCTACGTCCGTTCGCGACGGCGATGTTGGCGGACTGCTCGGCGACGACGTCCGCGGATGAACAACAGACGTCCTCCTGCAGAACAACGACGACGAGGGAGCGGACAATTCAAGATGGCTGCGGTCGAAGATGGCGGTGATGAGGCTCCCGTCATCGACGGATGACGTCATCGTCGACGTCATCGGGAAACCGGTGACGTCACTCTCGCCGCCCACTCCACTTCTCCTCCCACTCCACCCCACGTTTCGCCTTTTTCAAGGTCAACACTTGCTGGCGTTATTTTTCTCTTCTGTTTCGATGACGCGAAAAACAACAGACGCGGAATTTAAAATGGCGTTCGCGCGAACTTCGGCCGGACGATGCAACCGTCGTACCTGCTGTTTGATTCGCTTTCGCTGTTAATTACGTTATTGCGTCGCACCCGCGTCGTCGCGGAACAACGGTACTCGCCAGTCGCCAGTCGCCGCCGTGTTGTCAATTTAAATCACTACAGTCCTACACAGTCCACACTAGCTTAGCATGTTTGATCCGATCCGATCTTTATAAATATCGATTTTTGGATCGATCTTTTGCTTTCCGATTTTCTTAGGAACGATTTTTTAAAGAAAAAATCGCGATCCGATCGGAAAAATGTCAGCTGTCGCTCAACTTGGTGTGGAAATATTTTCTCTTAATCAACAACTAGATGCAGACTTCAAAAATAGTGATTTTTAGCATTACATTCTTGAGTGTATTAGTGAAATCGATTTTTTTTATAACCGATCATCAATAGGATCGGAAAATTTGTGATCGGATCGGCTGATCGATTTTTTCCTTTCCATCCAACATGCCACACGCAATGTGTGACACACTGTGTTTTTTGTTGTTTGCGTTAGTGGCGCCACCTGCGCGGCTCAAATCCACACAGTGCGAGGCTATCGTCAATAGAATCAAAAATGCAACTTACTGGAACCCGGTTGAGAGGCTACAGCTAACAAAGCCCTCGCGCTCGATCAGTGACGTCATCAGGTGCGTGTCACTCTGGTTTTCTGGCGCGCGCCCTGAACTAGCATGGCCCCATGGTGGAAGGCGGGATAAAGCGGGCGACGGTGCGAGGCTAGTTGGTTTGGACTAGTGATGGGCGATACGGGGAATTATCTTATCGAGACAATTTCGATACCGGAAGACTCGTATCGATAAAAGATTTTGTAACGCAGCAAAGAATAATTTGGAAAAAAAAATTCGGGGAAAATATCGACAAATATCAATATATTTGAGGCGTTATATCGATACGGAAAAATCCGCCATTTTTCGTATCGATACGGCACACGTATCGATATATCGATACGATATCGATATATCGCCCATCACTAGTTTGGACTTGCCCATGTCCGTTTGTGTTCCGTCGTCCGCGAAGCTCCTGCGAGTCGCCGAGTTCCACCTTCCAACAAGTTCAAGGGTCAAGAAGGCTTGCAAGTTCCAGCGAGGATTTTGAGGGTTTGAGGACATGGTGCTCGGCTGATGATGATGGGCACCGCGTCCGTCGTCATGACAACCAGAAGCGTCGTTCGCGGCCACAAACATTGAAGATCGTCGCCTTCCAAAGGCAAGTCCCCGTCCTCAAACATAATATCCGAAGGGACGTTGGCTTCATTCTCTCCTCATCATATATGCCGCCGTCGAGGACGCGGACTTACGACGCCGATCACTCGACGAGTGTGCAACTGCTCAACGGCCAACTGCCCAACGGACATCGTCGTCGGGACATTGGAGGCGGCGGTCCTCGTCGAAGGCCGCCCGTGCACGTAGGCCTGCCGGCTGCCAACATGTCGCCCAAGAGGATGACGATGCGCGAAGAGCTACGAAGCCTGCAGTTCTGGCGAGCCATCATCGCCGAGTGTTTGGCCACCTTTTTGTACGTGTTCATAGTGTGCATGCCGTACGTCTCTTGGCCGTCGCAAGTGGCGCGACCCGCGGCCCTCGGCAGGGGCGGCTCGTCGTCGTCGGCCTCATCGCCGTCCGGCTCTTCGTCCATCTCGCACGTCATGTTGCCAGCGCTGACCGATCCGATTCCGAATCCGTCCTGGCTGCAGAGCAGTAGTTGGACCGTGCAGGTCGCGCTCATGTCCGGCTTCGCCATGAGTCTGTGCGTCCTCTGCTTCGGCGGCATCTCGGGAGGACACGTGAACCCGGCGCTCACCTTCAGCCTGATGGTCACTCGCAAAGTCACCCTGCTTCGCTCGCTTTGCTACATTGCGGCACAGTGCGGCGGCTCCATCGCAGGAGCGGCACTGCTATACGGGTAATAGGGACTAGGCCTTTATTTTATTTCATTTTAGACAAATGGGAGCCAACAGGATACAAATCCCAACTACAGGCTCCCAAAATAGGGCCGCAGCAATTTATTTCACCTTAAATAGTTGCCATTTGGGCGTGTTTTTTCTGAATTTCTTTTGCCTATTTCCAACCCCTTGTTTAGCAGCGTTTTCTTGTTGCCATGGTAACAACTAGGTCTAGTCCATGATGCGGCTACCATAGGCCTAGTAGCAACTAGGCAACATGCTTGCACGTGAGCACGTGCACGAATTAATTCAAGCATATTTCTATCCCACGTGCGAGCATTACTATTAAAAATGAAGGCAAATAGTTTTTTTTAACTATTTAGGGTCTAACCCGAGCTAACTCTTTAATAGTTAACTAGCCAAGGTCGAAGATAATTTGGAATTTCAAACGATGTGCTTCAGACTTGATTCGCTTTCGCATAGCGCACGAATGTAAGGGAAGCACACTTGCAGTGTTGCGGCCCATCTGCCGAACCTCTTTCAGCCTTCGCAGAGGGTCATGAAGAGCCGATCGAACATGGCCATCAAAGTTCACACGGGAAAAAAACCAAAACAAAAAAAACTTGGCGGGAAAAAGTCATCTGGAGCCTATATAATATCAGCGCAGATTGGTAGTTCCCCCGAATTAATTACAGTGTGGGGCCTACATTGAACATGCAATTTATTTTCATTTTTTTTACAATTTATTCTAATGTCCCAAAGGATGGAAGAATGCTGTTAGAAACGCCAAACTGAACAGAATGCTCGTTCAATTTGTGCAAAAATCGTTTCAACGTCTAGCAATATGGTTTCGACTATGGTGATATATGGCCATGACATGATAGGAGGCCTCGGGACCCCGATGGAAACCTCAAGCATTGCGCACATTCTATATTTGTTATTGACATAGCAGAAATAAATAGGCCCGCACTCGTGCACGAGTCAATGAAGAAACTGCGTGGCGGGGATTTGTATGGCATAAATTGCGCGTCCGTCAGCCGAGTGCGAGTGTAAACGCTGCTGTCACTCGCACGACTTATTCTCATGGGTTCTTTGAACTTTTCACTTTATGCATGCGCGGTACACTACTGCAGCCAGGCCTACAGAAATCTCCAGCGAGTCAAAAAGATAGAAACCAAATAAAGCAAGGCCTACAGGCCTAATTAATGTTAACATTAAAGCTAAACGCTTCCTTGGCGAGTCGCAATTACGCGTGATACTCACAAGTTAGGCTTTTGCAAGTGTCAAATTAATTAACCCCGTTAATCGCGCTCAATGAAATTGACTTTGTTTTCCCGCAGGTTGAGCATTCCAGGCCATCAAGGAACTCTGGGCTCGGTTCGAATCCACGAACTGTTGACGCCGTGGCAAGGGTTCGGCGTCGAGGTCATCTTGGCCTTCGCCATCGTGTTCGCGGCGTTCGCAGCCTCGGACAAGGACAACGGCACCTGGACGTCGCCTCTGAATCCGTCGCCGCTCATCGGCGCTGCCTACCTCGTTTGCACCCTCGCCGGGGTACATTTTTCAATTAATTTTTATGGGCCCCGATTCGCATCGTTAAATTGGAAATGTCTTCGCTAAGTTTAGGGCGGCCAACATTCATGTTTTGTTTGTTTTTTGTTTGTTTGCTGCATCTAGCGCTCTGCTGAGGTTTCTTGTTGATTTTATATTTTGGGACATGATATACATGAGGGGGAATGTATATTTTCTTACATTTTTTGTCCTCTTTCCCTTTTCTTTGGCTTCCTATTCATAATCAGAAAACTGGAAACGTCGTTCCTCCATGCTTGAGTTCGGCTCCAGTTTTCATAAATAGTCTCGCTCTCTCAAACCCCTCAAAGCTTTCTCCCCATACGCCGCCCCCTCTGCGGCAGTTCACTGGAACTGTATCCGTAGCAGTATTATCCTACAGACCCCAAGTGCCAACCAAATGTTCAATTGAATTGAATTCAATACGTTCCCCCTCCTCGTAGGCCTAGATTATTTTTCGGGCTCAAGAATGCGACCTAAAAATGTCGCGTTAAAATCAGGCCTTTCTATAACAACTAGACTTAGATTCTTGACATTTGGATTTTAACTGGCTATAATATTTCTAATGACTACAATATAAGCGTATTTCGTCTTATTTAATTAGCAATTTATGTTAAATAATAAACAAACGAAATCTTCAAATGGAAATTCATTTGAAATTAATGTTTACTTAATTCGTATAGTTTCTCTTTCTACTTTTAAGTATACAAACAAATGAAAAAACAAACAAAATGAGATAAAAAAAATATATTATTAACCCCACACATTAGGTTTGGTATCTCTTAAGCCTTCTAGGGAAAACTTGAATGCGACTTGAGACTGTCAACCTCATAGGAACGAATATTGGAAAGACAGTCTCAAGACGCTGATACCAAGTAAAAAAGTTACGCAGGCCTAGCTTCAATGTGTTGTATAAATTATGATGTAAGTGCTATAATTCTACATTTAAATACATTCAAATAATCACTTAATAATTGGGCACTCACCATCGAGTTCATTCCACGTGTGTTCTTTGTTTCGTTGTCGAACAGTTGCCGTCCACAGGGGCCGCCATCAGTCCTGCTCGAGCGCTCGGTCCTGCCTTCGTCATGAATCGTTGGGAAAACCATTGGGTAATGATGCGTGCGTGAAGCTGGTGCATACTTTCGCCTTTTGACCAAGTTTTCCTAAAACTGTCCTGAAATGTCTCGTGCAGGTGTACTGGCTCGGTCCGATGAGCGGAGGTCTTCTTGCTGGACTCATCTACGAATACATCTTCTACCCGAAAAGAGCCGCCGAAGTGGAGGCGAGCAGCAGAGAGCTGAGAATGGCCTTGGAAAACATCAACAGGGGTAGGCTACGGGAACGACCTGAATTAAGACAAATACAGTCCATGAATAAAACAATATGATTGAGACTAATTTAAATTAAGCTAAGAATCAGTAGAACACGTTAAGAAGCTATCTCGACTAGTAAATCCATAAGAGAGCGTCAAAGGTGTTTTCTGGGCTCAAGACAGTCTTGACTGATGGATTCACTTCTTATTGTTTGGAACAGCCAACTCGAGCGTACACAGTCAGGACGACGATTACGACGACCCAACGGACGCGCCTTTGGGTCTTGCGTCCTTGAAGCCATCGAACGGACCGCGAGCCAATAGCCACCAGCATCTGAACTACAACAACGGCCACGTGACGGCCATGGGACCACCGCTGCCCATGAACGTCGGCGCCTACCAGCGTCATCATCAGCAGCAACCTCAGCAGCTGCATCAGATGCCTGCTCGCGGCCAGCTTTACGACACTTCGGCGTACAACCGTCCTTCGATGCAGCACTATGAGGTCCTGCCAGGGCGCGGCGAACCGACGTATGGAACGCTCGCGGGCAACCCGCACAAGGCATCGTCGATCTACGGCAGCAGACCGCCGCCCACCGCGGAGTCCGTGTACGGCTCGTCGGTGTCGGCGGCCAGCCATCGACCTCCGTCTTCGGCCTCGGCGGCCGGCAACTACGCCACCATTCATGGCAACAGACCGGGCGGAAGCAGCGGAGGACTGGGAGGCGCTGCGTCGCTCATGCTTGCCAGGGCCGCACCGTTGCACCGACTCGAATACGCTGGCCCCGACTCGACCAAGTTCTGAGACGAACTTTGCCCAACTTTTAATTAATGCTCAATTAAGCTGCTACGCCTGTTTTATTTTTATTTGATCAAAGCCAACTGAAGCTAGTTGGCCATTACCTGCTCGTGTGCCATTGTATCAAGTTGCTAGTTGCGACTGAACAGTATTAACTGATCAAATTTTATTTTATATTCGTACTTTATACCACTTTGTAAGTACTTTGTAATACTTTCTCATGCGGCCATCGTTTTTCTACGTTAATCACATACCGGTATACTTGTATAAGCTTATTCTTTGTGTGCCTAGGAAATATTTAGGCTTGTGCAGTTTTTGTAGTAAATAGGTTTTTTTTTATAAATACCGCGCGATATATATTTTAACTTTTATATGATGCAACCATTTAGCCTGCGAAGGAAGAATTTTTCCTTCGATGGCAAGCTGAAACGCGATGCCAAATTTAAACTTAACTTTGAATAAATAAAAACATTACTTCAAACAAGAAGTGGAAATGCGTTTTTTCATTATAGTCCCAGTACTTCAACTCATCATAATTTTAATTTTAAGCAGCATTTGTTCGTTATTTAAAAATGAATTAAGATATAAGTTAAATGCAACTGGAAATAAGTTAAAATGCAATCACAGTAGGTTAGGTACCGTAAAAATAATCAAAATACATGGAAGTCAAATGCATTTAGTTAAAAATATTAAATGCAATTAGTCAACTGCAAAAAATCAATTGGAGCACAATAATCAGTTATAATGTAATTAAAATACGACTAAAATGCAATAATTAGTAAAAAGAAATCTTAGCTGCACGCACGCAAGACCGTAAACAGGTTAATTACCGGGCGAAGAGACCAAGGAGGCAACGATTATGCACCCGTTGCCCGTCGACAGAGCTCGTGGTCGCCAGACCGCGCGGTTCTCGCGTTGCACAGTAGCGAGCCCCTGCAGTCGTGGCACTTTGGAAACGCGCCACTCGCTCGATGGTAGTGCCTGAAATCAATCAATCAATTAAATCCATGAAAGTAGACGGCCGATAATTACGCGTATAATGTATAAAACTATAAACCTGTAGAATAGACCGAAAAGCCAGTCGTCCGTCTGCATCCTGTCGATAAGCTGGTTCCATTCGGATGGCTGCAACGATTCCATCCGATAGGCATCCTGCATCAGAATTAGGCAACAAAATAATTACTAGGACGACGACGACTAAGCAGAGAAAGTGAGACATATAATGATGGGTGACGTCGCCAACCTTAGCCTTGTACAGCAGATACCACTTGAGCTTGCCACTTAAGTTGGACTCGGTTAAGTTCACGAAGTACGTTTCGTGGTCGAGAACGGCCTGAAACGACAAGAATTGCCTTGAAGAAAGGAGCA
The DNA here is from genome assembly GCA_034700265.1 of Polyzonium germanicum. Lineage (NCBI taxonomy): Eukaryota > Metazoa > Arthropoda > Diplopoda > Polyzoniida > Polyzoniidae > Polyzonium > Polyzonium germanicum. Next base: position 46,681 of record JAQIYI010000012.1, read on the forward strand.
AAAGGTTCTCTTTTTCCAATTTGTAATTACCCAAGTGGTGTTCGCATGGTCGCCATCCACAGTGTATATTCTGTAGGCTGGATTCGCCGCGTTGTAAGCGGTCACGCTCGGCGCTATGTAGGCAACGTTGGTCGGACGGAGCTTGACGCCGGCAGTAGTGTTACTCAGGTCGTAGAACACTTCGAAGTCGTCCATGTGCGTGTGGCCGAAGAACTGACCGCGAATGGTGCTCTCGTACCTGTTGACGATGCGATAGAAGTTGGCACTCCAGACGGACAGACAATCGTTCGAACCGGGAGGAATGTGGCCGACGATCTGAACCTTCTCGCCACGATCTTCAGCTGCTTGCAATTCGTCGGCCAGCCAACGCAACTGTCCGAGCGGATCGGTCGTGTTCAGGAACAACCACCTGTGCGATTGAATTAAATCGGTTTCTGCCAATTGTCATCCAAACGCGAAAGGAGAAAGAAGGCCCAAAAGCTAACCAGTTCAGGTTGTTGCAGTAGTTCATGTTGACTGAAATGATGCGCAGTCCTGGGTAAGCGAGGGTCGAATAAAAACCTCCTCTGCAGTCGAATAATACATGAAATGAGTTCAACCAGCTGTTTATTACAGTTTACAAGCAGTCAAGTTTGAACGTTCAAACACTCGCCTGAGAATGGTTTGCGAGGTCGTTGTCTGCTGGGCCCTCGCTGGAAGCCATCGACTCCACGTTTGATTCAGCGGACCGTACAGCCAATCCATGGTGGCCACGGAAGCAGCATAAGGCGTTGGGAAACTGAGCGGTCAAAAAAAGATTACCGGTAATTTGTGAGTGGATGATCGCACATGCCCCGATCGATGGAAGTCTTACCTGTTGACTGGGTTTCCCTCGTGATTGCCAACGGCGGCAAAGACGGGGGTGGTCGGGAAATATTTCTGCAGCAGTTGGGACGTCGTGTTAAGAATCCTCAGATGGCTCTCGATCGTCTGGTTCCATACGTCGTGTGGCGAGTCGTCTCCTGTCCACAGCACATAGTCCACCTGCAGCACAATCTTTCGTCATGAATATCGAATTCAACCGCCATCTCTTTAATCCTAATTGATTGATTTGAATGAATTCAATTGCAAATAATGAAAAGAACCTTTTGCGTTCTGGAAGCGTGCGCGAGAAGAGAATCGAGGGTGGCGAGGGGCGTGTCACAACGTCCGAAACTTCCGAAAGGACCGGCAGATCCACGGCCGTTCTCCTGGTGACAACACAAAGACTCTCCGCAATACGGGTTTGATCCGGCGACGTACTTTGGGTCCCAATGGACGTCCGCCAAATGGAGAATTCGCAGCGTCGCTGCTCCCGCCTTTAAACAATTTCGTGGCAACAACGTACAACTTAAATGATTGAATAAATTAAAGCTATTTAAATGTCTTAACTGGAGCGGTTTGAAAAGCATGTAAGCCTAGTACGTTGTGTCTGGATTTGGATTTATCCAACAATAACCGACCTCAGGATTGGGAACTGGTGAGACGTTGGGCTTCGGGACGTTCGGCAGATCCACTGTCCATTGTTCCTCATACGACCCTCCACAATCCTCGTCCAAGATGCTACTGCAAGTGCTGCCTGGATCGATTGGTTTTTGGGATAACACGTAAACCACCTCCTTCTGCACCAAAAATCGACAATTAATATTTCTGTAAAACTGCAACCAACGGTGACAACTTATGATTAAATGCATGTTAATTAGATAAATTGGCGCCTTCATAGATTCGGTAAGTCCGTGGCACTCCCTCGGCGAGGCCAGTTTGAATGTCACGCAGATCGCCGTTCCCCAGCTGGCGAATTGATCCTCGGACGCGCCAGCTCTTATCATGGCGTGTGCTGCCTTGACGATCATCTTGCAGGCGAGACAACCGAGACTAGACCGAAGTGATTTCGACGGTGAATTATTCGTCGACTGCGACTGCGTGAAGGTCGTAGTGGAGGACGCGAGGGCGTCCACTAGCTTGTTGGCCTTCAGAGTTGCCTTTTCGACAAACTCCCACAGCGCCGAAGGAGCACTACCATCGGATGGAGCAGTACCGGACATCGTGAGCACTGGCATTGGCCGAGCGTCGACTTGCGGGAACACCATTGAAGGGTCAGCACCCGGAGAATGGTTTAGGATGGCTGGCAGAGCCATCGAGCCACTGACCATCAGCAGAGCGATTGGCACAATTAATCGGACAGCCATGGCAGTTATTAGTTAGGTTTGTTCAAATGGAACTCAATATGCTTGCTATCACGTCCAGTAGCTAGCCTTCATGTACTTTAGCGACCACACTTGCTATTGCTAAACGTCTTCATCGATAATAAAGATCACTTCCTGAAAGTACAAAATATGTTTACTTGAGAACTAAAAATGAAAACGCGTGACTTAAGAAAGCAGCAGGGTTTCCCATGCAGCGAATTTCACGCAAATTCGTCCCGCGAACTCGTCACGTGGCCTATTTGGACTCTGTTCGTGACACCGCACCAATCAAATGGTATAAAACACCAGTGTTGATAAGTCTTAATTGGCAACGAATTCGTTCGTCGACGTTCGCTGCATGCAGTGAACCCCAAATTAACTAACCATCTAGGTCATGACCTTGCTGTGCGAATTTCGACACGCGAGTCCATGGCGCCATACTGTTTTCAATATGATTTCAGGACTAGATAAAATCGCATTCACATTTGTTTAGACTTCAGCAGGCCACAATTACCATTCCTCTATAGTTGAGAAATATAACATTTCGTCATTTAGAAACTGATCAACGTTTAGTATGTGCAAAAAGATAAAAATATTAAGAAACGTCTATTGTCAACTCTTGAAAACCAGACCAAATTTGAATTCTTGTAAAAGGGGTCAAGGGGGTGCGTGGGGATGGCGCGCCAAGGTGGTGTATGTTGTCGAAAAGGGTTAAAACTTGAAAAAACTAAAAATCTGAAGCCTTAAAACACAAAAAAAAACAGTAAGCGTTAATTAAAAATTCCAAAACAGTTGTATGTTGTTAAAGGGTACGGTATTCAAAGGGTTACTATTTGGTCGCGGTAGAGGTTGGAGGCTCTCAAGGTAGCGGGCTTGGCAGCGACCCCTGGCGACAAATGTTCAAAACTATAAAAAGGAACATGTTGCCATTTGCCAATCTATTAAACACGTTCAATCTAACCACGATCAAGAATTAGGCCATTCGATTAATCTCGTTCAGGCCTGTTAGCTGATAGTTTGCGCTCAAAGTAAAGTGCCTATAGTGGCAACCAGCTACCTTAATTGATTGACTGTCCAAGTAGAATCCAGATGATGGACGGTCATCCAATAAAATCGTCCACTGACGAGTACGCCAACTTGGTCAACGTCTGGCTGCAGCAATGTCACTACTGGCACAGCTGGGTTCGGACGTCGTCGGCCATCCAAGCGTCGCTCTTGGTCGGTCAGCAGTTGCTCACGTTCCAACAGCAAGCGCACCATCAGCAGCAATTTCTCCGTGGACAACGGATCACAGCAGGAGCAGCAGCGGGGGCGGCCGCCAACGTGCCGGACATCGGCCGAAACGGCGCGCAGCGGGTCCGCGTTGGCGGTATACGACGCTGGGCGTCCTTCTTCGAGCGCCTCTTGCCAGTGCGAGCCATCAATGCGGCCGGAGCTCGCGTGCAGTTCGACGACGGCAATGCAGTCGATCCGTCAGCCGTACCAGTCCTCAGCCAACTCGGAGGTTAGCTGACCATGGCCATCAGCTCGCTTTAGCCTCTGAACAAAACAATAATAAAGTTCTTTAAATTGACAGGTCGTGAGTACAAGGTGCCCAGCGTTTGGAAACGGTAAAATTGTTCAATTAAATAAAAATTAAATTAAAGGTTGGATTTAAATTAATGGTCATTAAAACAGGTTTAAAATTAATTCCAATTAAGTAAAATTGAAATTCTAACTTAAAAGGTTCACGGCAGAGTTAGTCGACTTCTCCATCCTCTTTCTTCTCAAGCTGTTCATCACGTTCGTCATCATGGACTTCTTCGACGTCCTGTACGTACAAGCTAGCTGTAATCACAGGGTCTAAGAAGCTAGATATCTCACCCATGATTAAATTGTACTTTTTTTGTAGAGACCTGGAAAAGTACGACCTGGGTGCACTGCAGAGTGGCACTATGGACTACAAGTTCGCGCTGAAGCTGACGTCCGAGATCTTCGTCCTCGAACTCATCCACAGAGTCATCGTCTGCTTCTTCGAAGTAATTGGCGGCTATAGACATACTTATGAGTTAGATTTTGCATGCATTGACTATACTGTGACGTGTTCACCTTTTGTTGTCCTTTTGAACGGAACAGGCTCTGTGCTTGCATCAAGGGACGAACGGGGTGGGCGGAGCCACGCCTGGGAAGAGTCTGCTTGGCCTGAGAGTCGTCTCGTGCGAGACCATCGTCAGAGTACGCAACGGCCGAATTCTCGTCTGGCCCGCCTCGGACATGGGCTTTGGATGGTCAGTTCACCGATTATTGCGTTAAGATAGGCAACAACGCCGCAACTAATCGCGTTCCGTCTTGGTTGAACTGAACGCATCATCGACTGCCACGTTTAACTACCACATTTGCCGAGATTACAGTTGAATACAACCAAGTTGAACGCGATTCAGTTGATTGGCAGACAATTAATATTCTTACATAATTTCGCGCTTGTCTTGTCTCGATCGTCCAAAGGGCTTTGCTGAGGTCGGTCATAAAGAACTTCGCGATGGCTTTCTTCTTGCCAGCCTGCATCACGATGTTCTTCTTCCCGTTCCATCGGACCGTCTACGACATTCTGTGCGGCTGCATCGTGGTCGAGGACATAAGAGGCGGGCAGAGAATTTAGGTCCTGCTCGAGATAAAACAATGAATCTGCACGATTATTTCAACTCAAGTTTAGTGATTTATTTAAATACCATCATTTAGTTCGCACACCACACTCGCACGTCAGTAGGCCCTAAATCGCAACTTTCACACTTTATTCACTGCACAGAAATGTGACGCTTTAACCTCTGAAATACAGAGTAAAAAAACACAAAAAAAGAAGATATTAATATAATGATTAAAAATAAAAATTATTTTATTTTTTAATTAGTAGTAATAAATCAAGTATTAAATCACCATTACGAGTTCCATTCTAATATCGCATTCTCAGTTTCTCACTAGAAAAGCCAACTAATTAAAAAAATCTTAATGGGGGAACTAATAAAAAGCAATTTTTCATACCCAGGAGGATAATTTGAAGAAAATATTTTTCCAGCAAAATGTTTGACAATTATTTTTCAATAATTTCAAGTTTGCCATAAATAATTTTTGATTTTTGAACAGGGAGCTCCGTGGTTTAGAAAATATTTTCCTTTCTGTGAGAGCGCCATAATAAGCGAGATGTGCCGTCAACTGGCGTCCTCTACTGGGCAGCGCCAAGTTCGCCAACAAGCGGTCGTAAACAACAATGAAGTCGTTGTACCTAGTGCAAGGGCGGTAATGTACATTTATTACTACGATATTATTTAGGCAATTGTGTCTGTGCCAGGTACATATTAACTTTGCACCAGGTGCACAGCTACAGCGCGGCGTAAAATGGCAAACTTCGAAGCTCTGCTTGCGTATACTGCAGCTAAGCTTGATTGGAAACACTAGTAGCTTAGAATTTTGTATCTTCCCTTTTACTGTGAACGCTGAAATACACTACTAGCTAACTATCTAAGATTCACTTTGGCGCATCTTTGCTCAACAAATGCATCTTTTAGTTTCGACATGGATGTACTGTGACGCACGTAAAGCACGTGATGAACACACAAGCACTCAAGTGGTGTAATTCGAGTCTGCGAGTAGCGGGCGAAGCGACTAGAGCAATTTAAAATGGCAAACAATAGATGTTTAAAAGCTAAAGAAAAATCAATAAATGGTTACAATTTAGGCTAAATTGTTAATTTTTAGTCTAAACTTAAGACAACGCGAAGGCCGCTGACGGGCTCAAGCCATTGCTCCGGCCTGGCTAGCTCGAGCCATGCGAGCTGGCTGACTGAGCATGGTGCTTAAACGCAGTAGTGATGTGCATACAAATTTAATTAGAAAAACTAAAAATAAAAAAATAAATTATTTTACAAAATGAGACCCACAAAAGATAATAGCGGGAGCCTGTCGACGGTAGATATTGAGGTGCTGACTAGTTAGTGGCGATGATTGGGATTCTTTGGAGAATTGAAATCCTCTGCTTGGATTATTCCCAAGATAAGATTTTAATCTTTAGATTATATAGCAGCTAGCGATCAAGCTGGTCTTCATTACGCCTACCGAGTGGCCGTTCATAATGTAATTTTGAACAACAAGAGCATGGAGGAAGATGATAAAAAAACATGAAGATGAATCGATTATTAGGCTGGGGATTTTTTCACGCCTGCTTATATTGTGCTGACGTCACCCGACTGTCATTAAGGCGAGCACCTAATTTACGTCGTCCATTTAACACCTACACTAGTCAATTATTGGACTATGAGGTGTTACAACACTGACTGTGTGTTCTGGTGGACGAGCTTTACAACTCATATTGTATATTGAAAGGGGAGGGGCCAATAAAAAAAGCAAATCAAACGCTAAGCGGAAATTGTCTCTCGGAGAAGACGACGATTATGAATTTCTGAAAGTCAAGACACAGACAGACAGACGAGGCCTACTGGGCAGGAAAACCAATTCATCAAAGAAATCTGATCAAATCTGAATGCCCTCCGCCTCCGCAAACAACAACTGCAATTTGTTTTGTGCGTTGACGCCAAAAGCAGCGGCGTTTTTAATTAGTCTTTTGTGCGTCGTCGTCGAGACCGACGTGCGGCGCGGCGCGGCTTCTTCATCATTATCGTCAACCAACAGTGCAAACACAGACTAGAGTACTTATACTAGGCCTAGTCTTAGGCCTGTATTAACATTCAACAGAGCCATGCGCAACCCGCGGCCCGCGGACGCTCTAACCAATGAATGAAAAATGGCCAAATTAAAAAAGGGTCTAAATGTCAAAGAAATTCGTCGATCGCTTGCACAATAAATGCCGGTAGGCCTACCTTCCTGTGCAATTAACTGATTACTAATTAGACAGGTAGGCCTAGGTAGCATTATAGTTTGCCTTGTGAATAATAAATCGCCTCGAATTCGTTCGTTCGTCGACGTGAACCGCGCTTTAAGCGTCCAACGTTGCTGCAAGAGCTCCAGTGGCCCGCCAAAGATAGGAGGTTGGCCATCCCCGATTTAACAGAAACGCAACGCGTGTGCTGACATCTCTGCTCGCCAACTAGCTCGTGTTATCTATCAAAAGTGATTGCTTGCATTTTTCTTTCTTGCTTTGCTTTCTTTCGCGGGCCTAGAAGTTAGTTAGGCCTACGACGCTGCAAAACCTGCACAGTGAACAGTCTGAACACCCCCGCTGATTTGGCACCTGTAATAATTAGCTTTGGCTTCCTCCACCTCCCCTCCTCGCCTCTGGTTTTCTCTCCCCAGCTAAAGTATTCGCCGAGTGACGAATCAGAAATTGCCAACATCATCCGTCTGTCCAGTGACGCTGACGCTGACGCGCGTGTGTGCCGATGAGCTGAAATTAAAAGTCAGCTTCATGCGCACAAAGTCAACGAATGTGTGAGGCAACCAACTCCTCCGAAGTATCGTCCGACGCGTTGCGGACAACGTGCTTGTGTCCAGAACGCGTCGTCGACAAATCGCTAGCGACCGTCGGATGAGAATCAATTTTAGACTCGCAATCGCGTGAAACTTGCCCCTGACGGGCTGCGTATCCATGGAGCCCCTGAAAAGGTCGGCAATCACTGATGGCAATAAAACCGCAATGAATGTTACAGTGGCGCAGGAGGATACAACTTGGCAATAGATTATGCAAAATGAATGTCACAGGATTAATGTAATCCTGGAGGCTCGCGGCCTCAACACAATTAAAAATCGCCTCGCCGCTCTTTCGACGCGCGTGGCCGCCGGCAGACGGACAAAGATAGGCAAAGTTTAGACTAAGCGCGCGACGAGCTCATGTACGACCCTATCGTGGCCAATGAAAGTCAACGAGAGCCATTTAACCGTTTCGATTAAATAGTTAATTGATGGGCGTTACTTGGACCTGGGCACACGAAGCGGAAGCAGGGGCGGGACAAACTAATTAAAATTCGCGCTCATCACTTTTAATTGAAACTGATTTTTCCACCGGTTTCACTCAAACAATTGAAACTTTCAAGAGAACTAAACCAAAAGGCTTTTTTATTATTATTATAATAATTTGGTCGCATGAAACGCATCTGCGCGCACTGTTTTCAGATCGGTTTCAAAGAGTTTCCAGCCATTCATGTTATGCAAATGCAGAAAGAATTTCTCTAATCGTCTGAAAGTCTAAAAAAATTGGCGAATAAAAAGAGAAAAGAAGAAAACAGCTGCCGACTTGCAAAGTAGGCCGATCGGGCCTATTTTAATAATAAAAAATTACATAAATTTAAGCGTGCTTGGTGTTGTGCCGGCAGAAGAGCGGGTTGCACCTGTACAGCATCGAGCAGGCCTAATTAATTACGCATGCGTCCAGATTTCATGGGAAGCGAAAAAGGCGAACAATTTGCTCTCCAGTTTAACGGAAAGTGACAATTCCTGAAAAATGATCATCTCACTGCTTACATCCATTCACCTCATTAACCCGCCGTATTATTAGGCCTACATCTGCTTCTGCATCAGACTTCGCCCAACATGCATCTGAATGTAATCAATATTAATAATAATGTTATTCTTATCGCGCCTCATTATTATTATTCGCATGGTCAGGCTAAATTATTCAAATGGCAGACAAGCAGATATAAATAGGCATAATTGCGTGCTATTTACATCGCACTCAATCGAAG
>JAQIYI010000013.1:0-52391 GCA_034700265.1 Polyzonium germanicum
ATTAATTTATTTAACTACCGGTAGGCTTAAATTAAAGGCAATTAATTTAAAAATGAACTTACATTCATCGTGCGTATCATGAGATTACGTTCAACTCCTCCTCCTCCATTAATTCAGTCCTCTTCATTTAATCGTTCCAGGAATAAACATTCTGAAAACAAATTGTTTTGCTGTCATTTGGTGTACTTTTAACCAGACGCCGTATAATTAAATATTAGATACTATTCTTCTTTAATTGTGAGCACTTAAGATTCCATGAAATGTCTCACCGTTTAACCCCGAAATGACGTAATTCCTATTTAATTCGCTCGCTGATCTCGTGAGTCGTGATTTGCGTCCACGCTTCTACAGATGTAGAAACAAAATTGAGATTAATAAAACGTTGACAAATTGAGTCGTCCACAAATTAGATAGTGAATAAGCATTTTTAATGACTAGTTAGGTATTAACGATTCTAAATATATGCCTAAACTAATATTCGGTTTGGAAAATAATTTAGAAAAATGTCATAACGATAGCGACTAGTGAGAAGAAGTAAAACCAAAGAGTAGTTCTAAAATTGAGTGAAACAAAGAGATTCAATTTCAAACAAACGAACTGAACTCACAAGAAATAAAATAAATCACTACCTACTAAGCTTAGCCAACATGCAGAGTACAAAGACTGAGATTATTCGCGTGCAAGTGAACTTAAAGGATGAGAAGCTGGCAGGGTCGTCTAAAGAGCATCCAGGTAACGCGTGACTTCTTCGAAAATCTCGCTCGGATCTCGTTCAGCTGGTATCTAGAGTTAGAAATTAAAATGTAAAAAACAGTATTATAGGAAAAATTGTCTAACCCTACTTGTTTTTTTGCCCAACGGATTTTTTATCGCGTCATATTCCAAGATTCCGCTTCACGGAATTCAATGTAAATTATTCCAAAATAAATCACTCTCGTTTGAAATTTCAACTCAAACGTTTCGTTCGTTAAATAATTCGTTTTAGTTTCTACACTTAAAAACATTTTCAAAAACACAAGCTTACACATGCATTTGGGAATAATCAAATGACTCACGATTTTCACTTTCTCAATGTAGTGATCGACAACGGGACGACTGTGCTTGTGGAAAGTCTCCAGACGTTTGCGAATCGTTTGTTCGTTGTCGTCGACTCGTCCGCTGTGCGCCCCACGCTTGACGAGCCGCTTGACCATCGTGTCGTCGGATACCTCGAAGTAGAGCAGTATGCGGCACTCCTTGATCTGTTTCTCGAATTGGACGCCCTGCTCCACCTCTCTAGGATAACCGTCGATGAGGAATCCCTTCGACGTCGGAAGTTCCTTCAGCATGGCCTCCTTGAGCAGATCAAGGACAACGTCCTACGTGCGCACGAACAAAATCTGAGGTGAGAATCGCTGTACAAAAAATACAAATGAAATGAATTAAGAAATGATAGGTCTACTAACGAGAGGAACGAGTTCTCCGCGTTCCATGATGGCGTTCAGTTGGCGGCCACGATCCGAGCCCGATTTCACTTCGTCACGAAGAAGGTCGCCTGTTGACAAGTGCGTGAAGGCATACTTCTTGACTATGCGCTCACACTGCGTGCCCTTGCCACTTCCTGGACCACCTGCACATCAAATTAATGTTTCATCACTTCTAGAGTCCATAAGCAATGTAGGCCTACTTGTAGTTATTTTGCTACCGCCGCTTTCGAGACCAAAGTAATCGCGAGTAATAAAAAGCATCCCATCTATGCTCAACCAGACAGCATATTTTTTAAAAATATACTTTCAAATAATTGATAGAAAACTGAGCTGGGTTGTGCTACATATGTAGGCCTACCCTAGTCGGCAAACCAATCTTGCCCTAATTAATTGCTCACTCACCAATTACGAATATAACCGGTACTGACGACTCCTTAAGTGGAGTGATATCCAGCTTCGACCTTCCAATCTACGGAACGCGATTAAACAACGAATTGAAAAATAACCAAATTGTGCGCCATGAATTTACTGCATATCCTATGACTAGGCCTAGTTACCGCCATCTTGCCGCCAATCCTTTTCCGTCCTTCTCAGTTCTCACAGCTCTCACTTAAGACTTCTTTCTTCGTCACTTCTCACACACACAATGGCACAGAATAAAATCTATAAATTGAGTCAACGAGACAACGACTCAATGTCGTCTTTAAATAACTTCAAGAGATCGCGCACACAAAAAGCACGACAAGGAGCGCCGCCATCTTTTAAAGAACGTTTCCATGGGAACGCTCCGAGTACTCTGAGCAAACTAATTAGCACAGATTTCAATTAGAAATGAGTCGCACCGAACACTCCATAACATCTATTCAAGATGGCGGCGCCCACGAAAAATGGAACTTTAAAAGTATTTTTTGTTTTTTTAATTCTAATTTCTTGTTTTCTTTGCCGAGCCAAGGTAAGATTTATTTAGAATTTAGATTTGTAAAAAGGACTGCCTTGGCGGGCAGCGAGTGCAGAATAAAATAGATTATCGAGCAACAATTTCATGATCGAGATTCACCTTTGTTACATTGTACAATGCGACTGTAGGCGACCGAACCAGCAGCGCCTAGTCATGCCAAAATCGATGAGTTCTTCAGCTCAGGTCACACGAACAATTGGGCGGTGCTGGTGTGCACATCGCGATTCTGGTTCAATTACAGACACGTCGCCAATGTGCTGTCCATGTACAGAAGCGTCAAACGTCTAGGCATTCCAGACAGGTAGTTTTCAAGGCCGGAATCCTTAATGCAAATCTGAGACTTGTCTCAAGTCAAGAGAGCTATAACAACTGCCGTTTATGAAGGGAGATTACAGCCCAAATTCGTGAGTGCCTAATACGGCCGAGCGGTGCGTGCTTGTAGAACGTACTCCAGAGTGCAGATCATAACTAATTTTAACGGTAATCGCGCTTCGTAACCGGAAGTTACTAAAGCTGACAACTCGAGACAGCTAGTCTGAGATTTGCATTAGTAATTCCGGCATTAAATTTTGAACTTGAGCAGCGATGTAGGTCTATGTCCACGTATCTGAGCTGCATTCAGGGATCACGGGTTGGTTTCCCCGAATATTTTGTTGAGCATTTAGATCAAATTGGTAATTTTCTTAATTCATTGCATTGCTTTGCAGTCAAATTATAGTGATGCTCGCTGACGATATGGCCTGCAACACTCGCAATCCAAGACCAGCATCCGTTTTCAACAACGCCCACCAGCACATCAACGTGTACGGCGACGATGTTGAAATAGATTACAGAGGATACGAGGTGTCGCTTGATCAGAGTTTCAAATCTTAACTGCATGGTAATTGCAAAACAAATTATACGGCCAACTGATGATCTAATTTTGTTCGCTTTTAAACCGCACCATATGCAGGTAACAGTGGAGAATTTTATAAGGCTTTTGACTGGCAGGCATCCGGCGAGCATGCCTCGCTCAAAGAGGTTGCTGACAGACGACAGAAGCAACATACTAGTGTACATGACAGGTAGAGAGGGAGAGAGAGAGAGACTTAAGTATCTACGTGACGCATCTATCAATAGATTTGAACACTCACGCCGAAATATCTTTAGGTCATGGTGGTGACGGCTTCCTCAAGTTCCAAGACTCCGAAGAGATCAGCAACGTCGAGCTGGCGGACGCGTTCGAGCAGATGTGGCAGAAGCGACGCTACCACGAGATCTTGTTCGTCGTGGACACATGTCAGGCTGCTTCCTTGTATCAGAAATTCTATTCGCCCAATATCCTAGGCGTGGCCAGCAGTCTTGTAGGAGAAGATTCGCTTTCGGTGAGGTTTAACACGTCGCTTATGAAAGAAAAATAAATGCACAGATTTAAAATAAATTCTTTTTTTTCAAATTAGCATCACGTTGACCCATCGATAGGTGTGTACATCATAGACAGGTACACGTACCACGCGCTCGACTTCTTGGAGAAAGTCACGCCATCCCACAGGAAAACCATCGGCCAATTCGTAAGTCTAGTTAACAAATAAAAAATATTTCCACTCACCGATAAAGAATTTTCTCATTTTTATTGCGCAGCTGCGCGTTTGTCCAAAGCATCTGTGCATTTCAACGGTCGGCACACGTCTGGATCTGTTTGGTCGCTCGCCCGACACGGTTCCGGTGACAGATTTCTTTGGCAGTGTCCGCAATGTGGAAGTCACGACTGATTTCATCAATCTAAGGCGGCCATTAGAAAGGTGGAGAATTTTAACACGCACTGAATTCGCCCTATTTAATTGCTTTATACTTATGGCTTTAGGTCTCGGTGAAACTAATTCATGCTAAGTTCAGAGAAGCTGAAATTATTGTGTGAAGTTGTAAAAAGGATATTCTCTGCTAATTTGTCAAGAAAACCTTTTTTTTTAATTTCTTCTGGGCCGCCATAATGCAATAAAGTTGCCTCTTAAGCTGCCTTTTATATAATGTTATTTCTGTTTGTCAAGTAGATCAGATAATGAACAGACGACTGCAAAAAGTTCCAAACTCAGGCTGAGAAGACTGGAGTACGCTGATAGATTTCCTGAACATCTTTACGTTATAAGTGATTAAATATACAATGTAAATTGCACATGTACTAAATAAACAAATGATAAAATAAAATGGGATTAATGATTTATTAAACAATCAAAAAATGACAAAAAAGCAAAAGAATTAAAGAAACCAGTCACACAACTGAATTAGGGCAGCTAAGAACGCCATTGGCTGAACGAAGGCGACGATCTACAGAATAGAAAATAAATGAAGATCAAAAGATGTCCGAATGAATGAAGCGACAAACGTTAATCTTGTGGAATTCTCAACTCTCACCCTTGACTTCCGAAAGCGCTTTGGTTGGCCGACGATGTCGGATTGGTGGATGAACCGAAAATATTCCCTCCAGGTGCTCCGAATGCGGGACTCTGCACGCCGAAGATGGGAGGCGGTGTTGTTGCGCCGACAACGTCACCGACAGCACCGGGAATACCTGGCGGACTGAATCCCATTGTGGCCGACGTTGCGAGGGCACCAAACGAGGGCGCATCATCCGCAGATGCCACGATGCTAAACACAATAAATATCGATTAATGATTTTCTTTTTATCAGGTTATTTAATTAATTTACTTGCTAATTTGTTTCAAATGTCTGGATTTATAACTAACCCTCCGAAGCCAGTCGGTTCCTGCGTGATTGCTGCAGGAGACGAAGATCCAAATACGCGGCCTCCTACAGGATTGATTCCACCGAACGTGGGAGCTCCACCGAATGCTGGAGTAGCGCCGAAGGCTGGAGTCGCACCGAACGACGCACTACCGCCAAAACCTCCTAAAAGGAAACAATTTCAATTCAGAATTCTCTAAAATGATTAAATTCACTATTGAAAATTGAAATTGCTGACCAGTTCTTGGTGGACTCTGCTGCAACTGGAATCCACCAAATCCAGTCTGGCCGACGCCTGTGCCAGTTTGAAACGAACTACCCGTTCCAGCCGGTTTCGACCAAAGCGTGCCTGAAGTGACTGCACCAAAAATGACTGAAAAGAAAAAGATATTATTTTAAAGCTTCTAGTAATAAATTAATAAATGATTAGACCTACCCGGGCTCTGAGTTGAAACGTTCGAAACGCCGAAGGAGGCTGATCCACCGAAAATGTTTCGATTCGCATTAGCGGCACTTGGTTTGCCACCTAGTCCACTAAAGAAACCAGTTGTTCCGCTATTAGCGGCCGTAACAGATGGTTGGCCGAAAATGCTTCCAAATGAACCAGCGCTGGGCCTGTAATTGTACAATAAGGAATTAGGTTTGAATTTAGTTTGAATGAAATAAATTATTTGCAACGTACGCCGCCTGTGTCTGCTGCGGCTGCCCAAAAACTGGACTAGTCGGTTGACCGAATCCCACTTTCGCCTGTCCGCCAAAAACGGGTCTGGCGTGGAAAGCAATCAATTAATAAAGCAAATACTCCATACCGGTATTTCAATAGTGCTTAATATTCAATGAAAATGTAAAATAAATTGGGAAATCGATTGAAACGAATCAATAAATAAATGGAAAATAATGGAATGGATAATTAATTCAATAATAAAGGCCTAAATAAATGAAACAAGTGCTTACATGTAGGCCTAATTAATATACCCAGAGGCATAACCTTAATAAATAAATAAATAATAATCGAAATTAAACTTACAAAGTTTCTAAAATTTAAAGTAAACTACAAATTGTAATAAATATAATTAATTATAGATTACAGGTAATTAAAAATTAGAAAATAAATAAATTTGTGAATTGGAAGCTTACGATTGATTTGAACTGAAGGCTGAGGAACTCGATTGACCGAAAAAGGGCTGAGTAGTTGTTGAAGGGGGAGAAAGAGCAGGAACAGGACTGGCCTCTTGTTGAGCACCGAACAGAGGCTTGACGCCAAATATACTCGGAGGGCTGGAGGATTGAGCGCTTGAAGAGGGCGACACGAACGAGAATTTGACGCCGAACGGAGAGCTGACTGGTTCGGACGATGACGACGATGTCGGTGATTGAGGCGCTTGAACTCCGAAAATCGATGCGGTACCTGATGTCGGCGGTGACGGTGCAGCGCTGGAGTTGGTTGTCGAAATCGTGGATGA
This sequence comes from Polyzonium germanicum, assembly GCA_034700265.1. Taxonomy (NCBI): domain Eukaryota; kingdom Metazoa; phylum Arthropoda; class Diplopoda; order Polyzoniida; family Polyzoniidae; genus Polyzonium; species Polyzonium germanicum. The sequence goes on from JAQIYI010000013.1 coordinate 6,609, forward strand.
GGGTGAAGCCGCGACGCCAGACGGAGGTCCAAAAATCGAGGAAGTCGTTGTTGTCGCAGCGACGCCAGGCGCAGCTCCAAAAATCGAGGGAGTCGTTGTTGTGGCAGCAGCAGAGACGCTCGTTTCCGCAGTGATCGTCGGCGATTTGAACGAGAACGTAGCAAGTTTCGAGCTTGGAGGCGACGTGGACGACAAAGCTGATGACGTGGCACTGTCTGGCAACACGAATCTTAACGTGTCTGCAGTCGGCGATGCGGCCGGCACTACGTTTGCCCCGAAAAGAGCAGTGAAGCCAGAGCCAGCTGACTGACTGAAGGCAACGGACTGGTTGGCTACAGTTGGCGGCTTTCCAAAACTCGAAGATTGCGGCGCATTAAACGTGGCGTCAGACAAGGATGCTGGTGTTTTATTGCCGGCTATCAGAGACGCCAAAACAGGAGCTGGTTTTGCGACGTCTGAAGGTGAAATGCTGGACGTCATCTGCGGTACGAGCTGTGGGCTCGGTATGGAAATAGGAGCCGTGCCGCATGATCCGTCCTGGCCAATGAGAAGCTCGGCATCTTCTTCGTCTTCCTCGTTCGGATATTCTCCTTCTTCTCCATCGTCTTCGTCGTCTCCTCCAGCTTCCAAATCTTCTTCTTCCTCGTCATCCTCTTCCTCGTCTTCTTCTTCTTCTTCTTCCTCAACAAAAGCTTCACCATGAACCTCATCATTGTTGTCCAACTTGAAACTCACAATTGGTTTCGAGTCTGCCTGCTTGGCGGCCGGAGTGATTTGGTTGGAGGACAGATTGGACAGAGCCAAAGGAGATGGTTTAGTTGCACTGGGTGCAAAAATCGAGCCACCAATAGTGGGATTGGTCTTGAAGATGGAGCTTGAGTCGCTGCCGAAACTGGCGGCACCTGTGAATTTAAGAAATATGCGTAAATATTCTTGAAAAATTATAGATGGAAATATTTTCCCAATTAATCAATATTTTTATGGAAAGTTGACAACACTACCTGTGAATTTGGAGAAATTGAAGCCGCACTGGCTCGATGGTGTTGTTGTTGCAGGGGTAAACGAGAACGACAACAACGCCGAAGAAGCGGTGGCAGGTGGCTTTATTTTGGGCGAAATGACATCATCCACTTTTGGAGTAGGTCCCAGAGCCATGCCTCCAATTTTTACTCCGAAAGGAACGAATGTACCCTTGTTTGTAGAAGAAGAGGCCGCAGCAATGGAGAAAATGTTTGGCTGTTGTTGATTGATCGCCATGGACATCGTAGTCGGGGTAGACGCGGCTTGCCGAGGTGTCAGAATGGGCGCAGTAGAAGAGATGTTGAACGTGGACGTCGACAGAGTGACGTCAGACCTGTCTTCTTCTTGTTCTTCTTCCTGCTCGCCGCTGTCTAAATCGGCCAAAATTTGATGTCCCGGCGACACCAATCTCGAAAACTCGTTTTCAGACGGCGACAGTGGACGGATGTGCGTCACGCGCCTTTTTTCGAGCACACTGCGAAGACTGGCAGTGTTCAAGTGCGACATCCGATTGGCGGACTTCTGCGGCGAGATAATTGAAGACATGGCCTAAATAAGTAAATATATAATTCATAGTGAAATAAATTATCATAACAAATAATAGAAATAAATAGGCTTAATATAGAATGGATAAACGACCTATTATTAAATGTATATATAAATATAAACACACCTCGGATCGTTTGCCAACGGTCCAAATGGTGTCGTGCTGAGCGACGACACGAGGACCCTTCAAAGGAGAAGCAGCAGCAGCAGTCGATGGCTTCCTCCACGTAGAGTTGTGTCGTCTGAGAGTTTCGAGCTGAGACAGACGAGCTGACATGTCGTCTATCTGTTGCTCCAGCAAGAACATGGCGTTCAGATTAGCCGACACTGTCTTGTAGATCATTTCGATTTTGGGAGGATCGTTCCGAGCGCCAGCATCACCGTTCAAGCCCTGCGTTCGCCGTCCTCCCACGTCGGTGGAGAACTTGACTCCTGCTCGTCTCTCGCGAAGAACTTCCTGCTCGTCCCACTGCGCGTCGAGAATGGCGTGCACGTCATGGACTTGCTGCTCAAGGTAGTAGACAAGTGACCTGACGTCCCTCATCTTCTTGATGCTGAGCGGATCCAAACCGCGAGTCCTCAATAGCTTCACGAATTGAGTGTCTTTGGTGCGACGCTCCAAGGAAATGGCTTCCTCAACGGAACCGTACGTTTCCAGAGCTCGACCGCGAAGCGTGTGCACGTCCAAGTTCAGACCCCTCGTCGCCTTCTTGGCTTCGTCGACGAATTCGGACATTTTTTGAACGCCAGCTGCGATCCTCTTCAAGTCGGCCTCGTCCATTGTCAGTTCGATAGTCGATGCCTTTCGGTGAGACGAAACCTCGGCTGCGAAGCGACGCATTTCTTCTTTGATTGCCGCTACCAGAACGTTCTGAGCCGGTCCAATCTTCTTGGGTGGAGACGCCGATGACTTTTGCGGTGACAACGGAGTGGTCGGGCTGGCGCTACTCGTGATGGGCTGAATTATTCATTAAAAAAACAATTGCAAAAAGTTATGAAAAAAAAACAATAAAATAGGCCTAAGCTCGTTTCACATAAGACGAATATTTGCTGCGAATTCAACGCAAATTCGCAGCAAAACTCGTCCAGATTTGGCAAAAATAAATTTTCGATAACTCAATTAGGGCACAATTTAAAATTAAAAGAAAAAGAATTTAGGGCGAATTTATAACCAAATAATGTAGCGTAAGTCAAAAGTTTGTTGCGTGTCGTCTTACTTTGTGGGTCAATGCTGCTACGTTCTGATGAGGCAAAGTAGACGCGGGCAAGGTGGTGTTAGTCCTCGGAGCGATTTCATGAGCCATCGTTAGAGGCTGTAAAGGCAGCGTGCGAGGATCCGCTGTCTTCCACATTTGAGGTTTCACGTTAGACCCTGAAACTGGCGTTCCTGAAATGATGCTACCTGCGGATCCCAGCGAGGCAGGTTTTCCCGACACGATGGATCCGAAAGTAGGTTGAGAAGTTGGTGTGAGGATCCTAGATGTCTGATCATACGTCGTCGACGACGACGAATTCATCATTAGTTTCCTCGAAACATCTTGTGGTTTCGGCGCAGTCATGTCATGCTTAACTTTAATGGGCGACGTGGACTTGCGCGCCCCTTCGAATGAGAGTTCCATCGGCGCTTTTTGCACATTCACATGGCCGACATTGTCACTGACGGCGTAGAACGAGCAAAGTATTCCGCCAGTCGACAAGATGTGCAGGATCGGCTTGGGAAGTATGAGGTCAGTCTCGCTAATTTGAATCTGACGTTGCGAAGTGAAATCCAATGCCATTCCCAGAGGATAGGTCTCGTCGTTGGACATCAACGGCAGCTCTGCCCGTCCAGAATCGTCCAAGATCCATTGTTCCCAATCCATTGACGCGGAATTCGTCTTGGCTAGGAGATTCACTTCGATGGCGTTGCTAGACGAGCACATGAGAAGACCCCACTCGGCCAAGTGAGCCACGTAGTATTGCGGTCTACGCGAATCCGATGAACCGTAGCAGATGTCTTCGAAATTAACAAACGAACAGGGTTTCCCTTTCTGAGACGTCACGAGCACGAAATTCGGACGACCGTCCACCAAGTAGGTGACCGCAAACTGAAAGCTGGACAACCATGTGACATTCACGACTGGCACGCTGTTCTCAAATATTGTCGGCGATGGAACCGACTTTGCCTCCTTGAAACGAGATTATTTACAATCATTTTTAATCATGTGTAATTATTTATTAATTATTTACAAAAGATTTTAATTAGGTCTACTCTGTTTTTAAATTTATAGCAGTATTGAACAAAGTAATTTAGTTTGGCCAAGAACGATTACCTGCAAACTAGGCAAGTACTGAACCAGTGCGCCGTCCATCCGCCCAACGACCAACTGCTTTCCTTTGGGGCTCCAACAGATTGCAGTTGCAGCGACAGGCGACGACCCAATGCTGCCACAGATTTTGATCGAGCCTTCGTCGATGGACCAGGTGCACACAGATCCGTCCGAAACGCAGACAGCAAACATGTTTGCAACTTCAGGGTTCCACTTGAGATCGACGATCTCGACGCCAGACATCGATGACAAACGAATGCACGTGTAGGGCTCAACCTCGTGACCCTTTTGAAAAGCAAACAAAAATTCAGAATCGAATTAATCAACTCCGTAAATTCAATATTAACTATCAAGTTAGGCATGGTTAACCTGGTAACGCACCTTGTCAGCAAGTGAACGCACATAGTAGAGCTCGGCCACGGGACACGAGTCGCGTAATACGCAGACGGAAAGCGTCAGATCGTCGCAGCTGAGGCCCAAATGCCAGGGGCTTTCTCTCAATCGAACGCTGACAAATGGATAGTCGGAGGCATCCGTTCGATATAGCGATTTGTCTTCGTCTAATCGTACTATGTCTTCTGTACGCAAGATTCTGACGCCTACAATAGACGCAGGAAAGAAATCGGCTGATTTTGCTGAGCTTTTACACAAATTATCTTAGTTACCGTATATGCGCATTAGAACTCTGAGCAAACAACTAATCGCATAAAACCAGGTAGGCACGTACCGTTGTGAGTAGCTGCGAACACAAGTCCAAACTTGTTCGAAACGGTCAGTAGGCTGACCGCTCTATCGGGCGGCACTTTCAAATTTCCGTCCGATATGCGAACGTTCCGCAATTTCTTGAAACAGAAATCCTGTCAAACGAAAAAAAATGTTAATTCAGCTTAGTATCGTACCATGACGCCAGTTACACGGTCTATTTTGTCGGGAAAACGCGTCGATACTAGGTGTGAATGAGCACCCAAATCCCAGAGGCACAATGGATTGTTCTCGATTGTTATTCGACAAAATGGACTGTGAAGGCCGAATTATATCACCTACCTCCTACAGGATACAGTTCGATTGATTCTTAACGAATTTTGTATCGAATTTAGACCGGTGGACGTTTGTCGGCTTGTCGCACAAGTATTGCTCGGCAAACGTTAATATGTGCACAGCGCGGTCAAAATGTTTTCAAGATATTTTCTGTGCCGCTAAGGCTGGAATCACTAATGACTTTTAGAGCCGTCTCGACTTGACAAAATGCCAAGACAGGCTGAAATAAGTCATTTTTCGATTGAGGGCGAATGGATAAATGACGTCATCAAAGCCTATGTTGGGATCTTTTCAAGTCGAGACAGCTCTAAAAGCCATTAGAATCCAGTCTTGTAATGCCGTCGTTTTGACAAGGCCAGCCTGCCTTTAGTTACACCACATGGTTACACTAAGCTAAGTAATTACGGCCTGAAAGCCACAATAGCCACTTTCTGCCGGATTATAAAAAGTGGTGAAACCGTTTAATACCCCTTTTGGCCACTGTTAGCCACTTTACACAAGGTGGTTAAAACCACTTTTGGCCATTTTCAATAGGCCAACGAAACCCTGGTTTAAACCGTCTAGTGAAGGGGCGCGCGGTCAAAGTAGGCCTAAAAGGTAAACATGCAGGCAGTGACTTACAGCAACGTCTCGCGGTTTCGGAGGTGATTCGACGACGGCCGACATTTCCAGTTATCTTGAACGGCTTGAAATCAAAGTTTTCGCGAACCGAAATGAAAAATTAAACGTCCAACAAGCGGCATTTGAAAAGTGAAAACAGAGACAAAACAAAAAAGCGCAAAAAACTGAAATATTTGGCGGCTGGCGCTAAAACCCGACACAACTTCCTGTAGCAGACGACGCGTTCGATACTCAAAGAAAAGGTGACACAGGCCACGAAAAATAAAAAAGATAGTGCAAAAAATCTGTAAAATTAGAGATGTTATTTTTCTTTTTCTTTTCATCGTGCATAATGTTTAAGAAAAAAATTATTTCACTCGATAAGCGTAGATAAACGAATTTACCGTCTTACGATTGTCAAACGTCGTCTGCTGTTTGTCAAATTCGCAGATTCAGGTGCGTGACAGCTGTTGAGTAACCTCGCGAGTGTCGTCGAAAGCTCTCAAACGCGAAATTTTTGTTTGTTTGTCGAAAAACAGAAGAGGAAAGTCGTGTCATATTAACCTGTGTGGCATCAGCTGGTCAACGGTTAGTTAGTTCTTTCAACATTCATATCATACTGGTACATGTGCCTACAGCGAGTCAGTGATCGATGTAGGCCTACTTGTGACGTGTCTATTAGGAGGCCATAAATGCCTCTAGCTGTGGTCTGTGGCAGATACCGCACAACCATCATTAATACAGCATAACACATGAATAAGACTGGAGCATAATAAGCGTTTATTCGTTCCCATCACGTGGTTTAGGGCCTAAGGATCACAGATTAAAGAGATAATGCCGCCAAAGTTTAAGCGAACCGTATCGCACGAAGACCTCTGTCGCGCGAACGACACGGAGACGGTACGGTAAATGGCCTAAATAATTCGCAATAGCTGGCGAAATTAACTAGCGATTGTAATCATGTAGTCCTAAGGCTGGTATCACTAATCACTTTGAGTGACTTTCTGTGAAAAAATCCCAAGACAGGCTGAGAAAACGTCATTTTTCCATTTAGAGAGAATGGAGAAATGACGTCGACATCGGACCCAGTCTTGGTATATTTTCAAGCCGAGATAGCTGTTAAGTTTTTAGTGATTCCAGCCAATGTCTCATTTCTAATCACCATAATCACCAATGTATGTTTGCAGACTGGACTCTTAGGCGACTCCGAAGACGGGGAGGAAGACTTCTTTTTGAAGTGAGTATTATGACGCCATGGCGTAAGCCAGTGCTCCTTCGTTTTGCCTGGGCAAGAATGGATAATTAAAGAAGACGAATTATCTATTTTGCATACCGGTGATATCGTAGGCCTACTCAAAGCATTAGAAACCACATATGGGTTATTGATAACACATGTAAGACTTGTGACGAATTAGTTTCTCCATATTGTAGAGGACCCTCAAGAGTTAAAGGAATCCGATACGAAAATGGGAAACTCATCGAGTAAGCGTGGATAAACTAGTTAAAATAATTCATCGTTTAACAATTACTAAGATTTTACCTCCGCTCGCAAAAATGTAAAGGGTTCGAGATCAAGTGCAAGAAGTTCAAGGAATCATGCGTCAGAACATTCAGAGGGTCGTCGAGCGGGGCGATCTGCTCGACGATTTGCAGGACAGATCAGAGAATTTGTCGGTGCACGCAGACACATTCTCTACCAAGGCCAAGGCACTGCAAAAGACGATGTGGTGGCGCAACACTAAAGTGAGTAGTTAGCCTTTAATTATCTGCCACATACATATCTCTTTTATTAATTCAAAAATCCACAAACTATTGTTTTCAATTTGTTCCAAATGAAGATGAAGCTCATCCTGGCGGCCATCATTCTGCTCATTCTGACGCTCATTTTCGGTACGCCTAAACGACTTCTCTTAAAATCCCATTCCTGCGAAATAGAAATCATTGAAATAAATTTGATTTTATGTTTCAGTACCAATCATTATGCAGAACAAGTGAAGAAAAAGAAAGCATAATTAAGTTAGTGAATGAATTAATTCTCGTTCATTGTAAATGATTAGTATCTCTAAAATGTCGTAATTTGAAGGGTTAATTATTATTTTAATCTACAAGGGTTCCAGTTAATCTGTACAGATATTTGTATAAAATATAAAACTTAATACAAAAAGTAGCCTACATATTTACGTTTGGAAAGAATTAATAAATTATTTTCGCTGTAATCCTGACGATTGTGTCTCCATGCTGAATGCATCAAATCTACAAGAAAATAATAAAAAGTAAACGCTTAAGATATAGTTTCAAAGTACCGGTAAATTATAAACTTAGATTAGGCCCAAGGACTCGCTGGTTTACTTTAAATCTCATTTTATTTTTATAGAATATATAAATTTCTGAATGTATTTATAATTGTCGAGAAAAAAAGTGTGTATTCATAGGCTTTCGCGTCGAATATTTCTCTAGATGATAATAATAATTGAAACTGAAGAAGAAAAGGTTAGTTAACACGGAAAAGGTAAAACTGAATTCTATACAGCCATCATCATCATATAAATACACACAAAAGTACAGAGTGTACTTACACATTTAAATACAAACCAGAAAGAATATTTGTTAAGCTTATCATTCTGAAGTTCTAAATATGAAGCGTAATTGTACTAGTAAAAAAACAGTATTTCGATCGGTAAGTTAGAACAACAAGAGAAATTAATCTTTTTTGTTTTCTGCACAAAATTCACACGAATTTCTGCAAATAAACAAATACATTGAAAAACAAAAAAAGAAACGTGGAGGAGGGGGGACTGATTGATCCACAATGGAAACATGTACCGCGTGAAAGAAAGACTAGTATGATGCGAGTATGAGTGTGATTGTGTAAACAACCTAAAATCGATATCTAATCGAAATCATTGTGCGAAGAAAGAAAAAAATCAATAAATACAAGGCCTACGCCTAAATGAATAAGAGGGCGATGTAATTTTAAATGGGAACTCTGCAGAACTCAGTATGGCCTGATCAAGTCAGCAGCAGCAGCACCAATATTAGAATAATTAATTATGATAATAGTTAGGGAACGCAGAAAACGAAATCAGGGTATCACAGAATAGGCTCTTGGCCTACTAAGGGAAAAAAGGGTTAAATTAAAATTTGTTCCTCCTTTAAAATGTGCAAACAAAAATTCTCAAGTTAGTTTTTCGATTTCTAATTTGTAAGAGCACAATGTGGATCAGCCTCGATGAATAAATAACTCGTTTATTGTTTAAAGATGCTGATCTAGATCGAGGACTGAAAATGAGAAATTTAAACTAGTTTCGATATTAAATTAAACCGGTTTTAAAAAATAAGAGAAATAAAAAAATACCGGATTTCATCACTTTGGAAAACACCGAATTCCAACATACAGAAGCTCTAAACAAGTTAACCCAAAATTCGTTGATTTAATTGATTCATTTTGATGATCGTGTTCAACATTGCTCAGTAGTGCTACGTCTTTTTTTTTGGCAAGACACTATCAGCAGAACACAAATCATCCAATATTCTAGGCCTATTTTAGATATTTTTGTTTATATTACAATAGACATCAATTTAATTATGTGGGCCTACTTTTTTCAACAATTAAAAATCAAAAGCGTTAAAAAAACCTGGAAACGCTCAATTTTGAGAATTAATAGTTCGTTGCCAGTAGAAAAATTTGGTGCAGTTGACTACAGTATGTGGTGGCCCAGAAAAATTACTGAAAATGTTTTTTTCTTTTATGTCAAATATATTTTTGACAAAACAATATATTTATCCGCCGACCAACGAGCGAAAGCAGTATTTGCTCTTCCACTACGTGGGCGACAATTCAGTGTACTTTGACACCATCGAGCAACGGACCAAGACTCGATCCAAACCGCCATCATCTAAGCCAGCAGTGAACGAGAGGGGAATCTTCATGGATAAACGAGAACGGTTTCTAGCGTCGTCCCCCGTTTCGCCGACAGCTCAACCGCTACGTCCACAAGCTCCGCCACGTCCGCATTCTATGACTTCGTTTCTCAGTCTGGGACACCGTCCGTCATTGCCAGGTGCAGCCAAGGCGACGCCCGTTGTCAAAACATCGTCGTCATCGTCGACTAGAACGCAGCAGCACCACAGCGCCCTTTTGGAGGGCAACAAAGGACGCATCAAGCTGCGCAAAGTGGCCGAGGAGAACAAGGAGAAGGCGGCTGAAAAGCATAGGCCCACACAACATGACGTCACGGCCATATTTGCGCGCCGTCATTTTGTGTCTAAAAGAAAAAAGAACATTTTTCAGTAATTCTTCTGGGCCACCATACTGCAGACACATTTAACTTTGCAGATGTCTAAGGGCGGTGCTTAAACGTGAAAGTAAAAGAATCTTTAGAGCAAACAAGATATTTAAACCTTTGGCAAATTATCAATAAACCAATCAAGACACACAGAAATAAATCCATGATAAACATCGTATAATTAATCATTAGAGCTATAGAATGGTATAATTGTGGTTTCGTTATGGCGTTGTCATACTACTCCTTGTTTTGAGTTTTCGATCACTTATTTTTTCACCGTTGAACGATGTTCACGAGGTCCTTGACTGCGTTCTGAAGATCGGTGAATGCTTTGCCGCTGTCGGCGCTGTTGTTGACGGCTGCCAGGCTCGTTCTCACCGCGTCCGCTTGCTTCTCGAGCTTTGAAAGAAGCTCGCGAAACCGGAAGCGACTGTGCGGCGCCACGCTTTCCGTGTAGTTGTTGCACGAGCTGTGGAACAGCTGGATCTTGTCCAAAAGCTGAATTATGGCGTTAGACGAAGCGGACGCAGACGACGAGGTCTTCAGAGAACCGATGCTTGTGTCCAGAAGGCCGGACAGTTCCAAGATGGCCGCTTTTGGATCTCTGCTGGTTGTCGTCACCTGCAACGACGGACTTTGTTCATCTTCGGACATCAACTTTGATCCCAACAATTTGGTCGTTCGAACGCTGCTGCTGCCGGACATCTGAGTCGACGGTGGAACAGCAACAGTAGCCGGAGTAGCTCGGCTCGTTGCCGCTTTCAGCAGAGGTTTCACTGGCACAGTGGGTTTGGCACTGTTTGCACCGCCTTCGCCGTAGTGAAGATTGATCTTAGTGGTCGTCGTGTCCTCGGTCGGAACGACGTCAGGTTTGATGACGGTCACTTCGGCCGGCGACGGAGGTTTCTCGTGCGAGACGAGTCGTTCCTTCGCCACCGCTATTGGATTGTTCTCTTGCGGGCAATCTTTGAGTCCTTCTGTGGTGACTCTGCGAAGCTTCAACGAGTCCGGACGCTTGGGGAGAACTTTGGGGCTGACGGCCATGATCCTCTCGAGGCCGGTTCGCAACGACGACGGAGGCGGCGAAGAAGAAGAAGAATCGTCCTCGAATGCGGGTCTGCTGGACTCGACCGCTGAAGTCTCCTTCGTTGCTGAAATCTTGTTGTTGCTGCTGTTGTTCTCTCGCTCCCACAATTTCTTCAGACTTCCAATGACTTTCTTGTTTCCCGCAGCTGCGACTGCGTTTGATGCAATCTGATCACCTCCGTTTTGTTTGTCAGCAGACTCGTCGAACTTCTCCACCTGCACGCCTTCAGACGACGATGACGGCTGCGTAGACTTCTGCTGTTGCTGAAGACGGTCCAGTCTGTTGCCCGCGTTGACTGTGACACTGGCTTTCATCTTAAAGCTCTCGAACAGTTCAGAGACTAGGCCTAAAGTATAAGATGAATGTAATAAGATGCGTAAGATCAACATGCCTTTGTGCATGTTGACTAATGTTCTGAATATTTACGAAAAAAATTGGAAAGAGGTCAATAATTATTGATAATATTGTAAATTACCAATTTATCATGAACGAATTTTTCCAAATTTTTCTGACCATAATTGGGTAGTCGTCTACCAGCCTAATTAAAAAATCAACTCTTACCCTTGTCCCCTAATGCCCCACGCTCCGCTAGATGGGAAGCTGGATTCTTGGCCGAGGTCGTTGGCGATGATGACGTCACGCTACCGACTGACGAGGGCCGTAGTTTCTCCGCAGCATTCGTCGTCGACGTCTCGGAAGCTCGACTAGAAGAGATGGCCTTGGCCGCTGCAGCCGCAGACAAATGACGGATTGTGGGCTTGACGACTGCCGTCGACGGCGCGTCCTCGTTCCCTCCTCCTCCTCCTCCTCCTCCGTTGATCGGGCTCTCCACGTTGGAAGAGCTTTTGGGCGAATCAGAGGGACTTTGCACAGCGTCCACGGGGCTCGTGTTGGACTGGTCCGAATAGTCGCCTCGTTTCATCGTCGTGGACGTCGTCGTGGCCGCGTAATCGGAAGTGTTGTCGGACTTGGCAGCCGAAGACGTGTGCATGGGAGGACTCGGTGGCCGCTCCTTGGGTCTTTTCCTCAGAGCACGACGCATTGATCCGGTCACGTGACCGGCGCCGGAAGTCCCTCTGCCTCCTGCCGGAGACGAATGCGATTCGCCGGACTTGGTGCTTTCGGTCGAGTCGGACGACGGTTTTCTATCACGAGCACTTAATCCAAATTTGGGCGCCGTCGCTGCGTCCAGATGGCCAAAAAGATTCTGTCCACCTGCAACCCTGCTGCTGCTGTTGCTCCACTGCTGAACCTTGGATGACTCCGACGAGAAGTCTGGCTTGGACGTGCCGTGCACTTTGCCACCAGCAGCACGAGGAATTCGCGGCGAGGGCATCGGTTTGGCGAACGTTCGCGAGCCAATCAGATTACCAGTATCGGGTGGAGAGTTCACTTCCGGACTCGAGTTGGAATGCCTCGAGTGCGTCAGGTCGGACTTCTGCCTGTGCATTATATGACCAGCAGACGACGTCGTCGTGTTGTTGACCCGCGGAATTGAGGATTTCGCAGGCGGCACTTCTCGCAGTTCTGACGTCAGAGGCGATTGTTGTTGCTGAAAGCCTCCGGCCGAACTGGACCGCATCATGACCGGATGCTGCTGATGGTGATGTCGATTGTCCGAAGATGCTTGGACGACGTAGTTGAAGGGACGAGACGTGGACGAGCCGTCTCTGGCTGCTGCGTTGACCGCGTGCAGAGCAGCTGGCGAAGACGACGAACTTTGACCTTGGTTGTTGTCCGCCTCACCTCCGCTGCTGCCCCCTCCTCCAGCACCGCCACTTCCACTTCCGCCTCCGCACTCTTCGTCCAAGATCGCGGCGCATTGAAGACGAGCAGCGTGCGACTGCTGCAATCCATGCTGACGCAACGATTCCAGATAGGCACCGATGCGAGCGCCCTTGGGAAGAGTTCCGTACCGATTGACGACCCGCCGGACGTTCTGCACCTCGAGTGCGGCTACCTGAATGCCGCTGCTGCCGGCACTGTTCTTCCTGGCGCCGCACAGAGCCGCTTTCGAAGCCGTCAGATTGGCCGCGGTTGCTTCGGCGGCCAACTTTCCGGCTTGCTGCATTCGAAGATTTCGCAGACGCTGTTGCTTGGCGTAGGACATTGGCAAGCTACCAACATCGTAGCTGGTCGTCACTGGAAATGCAGCAGCAGCTGCCGGAAGTGCTGCAGCAGTTGCGGAATCGTCTTCGGTGGTCTCGGGAGAAGGATCTCGACCTTCACTGGTCTCGTCCGGACCTTCGTCGCTGCTGGGAGGATCACGCACTCCGCAACTTCCGTTGCGAGCGTCCATGATGGTTGTCGTGTTTCCTCCGGCTGCCGCAGAAGCAGCAGCAGAGGCGGAAGCGGCGGTGGAGAAGGCAGCCGGCGTGGTGGGCGTGCCTGGAGCTTCTGGATAGTCGCCGAGCGAACTAGGAGTCCTCTCTTTCTCGCCATAGAAACTGTCTCTGAACGAGCTGGTGCGCTTGGGCGGGATCGGCGCCTTCTTGCCGCGAACACCCTGTCGCAGTGGGACGACACCGGAGCTGATATTGGCCGCCTTGCTGCACAAAGAAGTGGACGCCATCGGGAGTCCAGTGCTTGTGCTGTTGGAAGGCAGCAGCATTTGCTGCTGTTGGTTGCCGCCTAGAGCCGCAGCGGTTCGGCTCATTGTCGACGTGGCCGCCATCGCCGTTTCCCCAGCTGGGGACGACAGTGAAGTGGCTGCAACCAATAAACGAGAAAGGATGCCATCTTATATATAAAACAAACGAATATATTCCAGCAGACTGGAAAATCAATCCCGCCAGAATTTATGTCAACTTCACTTCCATTAGAAAACTAAAAACATAAATTGCAAATAGGCTGAATGGATAAATAGTTCACACTGGTTTCACATGGGAAAATCTTTCCTGCGACTTTCTGTAAAAATTGAATGCGAATTCATCGCGTGGCCACTTTTGGCCATATGAGAAAAGTAGTCAGATTATGAGTTTGCATGCGAATTTAACAGAAATTTACCCCAAGAAAATTTGTCCGTGTGAAAGCAGCCTAGCTACAGTCACATTTTCTTTTCTAGTGGAAAGGAGGCAGTAAAAGTAGAGAATCTGTCCGCCTGGTACCTACATTTCTCGTCGCAGTGAACTGCGTGGACGCTGGAGGCGTGCACGTTGGGCGTGCTCCCGCTGCGACCTTTCTTGTAGGGTCCCTTGAAAACTCCGGCAGCCAATTTGCGCTCCAGTTGCTTTTCAACCTCTGTAGAAAAGAAATTAGACGAACAAAAGACAAACGACGCTGAGTAGTTGAAAGCGAGTCGAGACGTTTTTAAGAAATTTAACCGTAAGCAGAAGCTTTCGTGGGGGAACTTGATATGACGTATGCTTGTATCGTGTTTCTTTCATAGAGAATGTAGGACGGATGTAGCAAATTGGAGCCCCATCAGGTTGACGTCACGGTCAAGAGTGAATTAATTGGAATTAAAGAGCGCCCGACAGGAGACACGAGCGGAGCGTTAATCGATCGCTTTGAAAACAAAATGCGTTATTTGTATGCGGATGCTGATCGTGTTTGTGCTCGTTTGGTTTGTGTGCTGCCACCAACACACACGCACAGACAGACAAGGCGGACTTAAGACATGACAAACAGACAGACAGGAAATAAGCCTAGGAGGCGTAGTTGAGGCGCTAGAGGTGTCAGGCCAGCTTTATGTGTATGTATTGTATGTTAGTGTGTTGTGTCTGTGAATTTTGATACGTAATACTGACTTGAGCGGCACGTCAATTGTGGGTGGTGGTGGTGTAGGTTGTGGCGGTGGAGTTGGTGGAACGTGGCGTTGGTGGCCGTTCCTCTTCGCCGGGACACACTTAGAAACCCGGTAGTACGGGAGTAGTGGGGTTCATCCTTGGTCTCACCTTCAGTAATGCTCGAGTTCTGAAACATGGTCTCCAGGGCGTGGTGGATATCCTTGAAGCTCGGTCGTTCGCACGCGCTCCAACTCCAGCCTGCAAAAAAGTATTTGTGTTTCTTGAATTACTATTTAAACTGCAGCGAATAAATTGGTTATTATCAGAACTACAAACATCCTCGGGGGCAACAGGAAAAAGAAGAAAATTAAACCCACATTTTTGCATGAGTTCATAGACGTTCGGTGGACAACCCTGTGGACATTCCATTCTGTAGCCACTCTCGAGCATGTGGTATACGTCGGTCAGATCGACGCCTGGATACGGAGACATGCCGCAAGTAGCAATTTCCCACAGAAGGATGCCAAACGCTACACAGACAAAATCACGCAATTAAAAAAATAATAATTCGCGGAGATTAAAAGGTCACACACATTAACTCACCCCAGACGTCAGACTTGGTGCTGAACTTGTTGTAGGCGAGACCTTCCGGTGCCGTCCACTTGATCGGAAATTTGGCACCGGCATGGGCGGTGTACGTATCGTCGCGCATGAGACGCGCGAGTCCGAAATCCGCCACCTTGACCAGGTGACACTCACCGACCAGACAGTTGCGCGCTGCCAGATCACGATGGATGAAATTACGCGACTCCAAGTAGGCCATGCCGGACGCGATCTGCGTGGCCATGTGCATCAGCACGACAGCCGAGAGTTCGTCGCGGTTGGAGTTACGCAAGTAGTCCAGAAGGTTGCCCTGCGACATGAACTCGGTGATGATGTAGAACGGTGGCTCTCGAGTGCAAACGCCTGCAAGTTGACAACAATAGGCTGAATTAAGTTTAGATTTCCAGCAAAAGTTTAAAATAAATCTAAAAGGTCCTTGAACCGACCTATCAACTGAACCAGGTTTGGATGCTTCATCTCCTTCATGATGGCCGCTTCCTCGAGGAAATCTTTCAGAGCCATCGTGTCCTCCTGCATACAAGCAAAAATATTATTTATACAAATTGAATTCCATTTAAAACTAATGCCGAGTCACATTTGGCAAAGCTAGCGATCACCTTGAGTGTCTTGACAGCGACCGTCATATTGTAGCGCTTCCAGACTGCCTCGTAGACGTCACCGTACTGCCCACCACCCAGTTTATGCTTCATGGCGATGTCCGTTCGTTCGATCTCCCATTCGTCCGGCTCCGGACTGAGCGCGAACACGGTCGGCTTGTTGCGTTTGGGCGCCGGATAGAGAAGCATCGTGATGAGACCGTCAGCGTTCACCGAATGATGATGGACGAGTTCGGCGAGCGTGTTGAATCGACTCTCGGCCGTCACGTACACTTTGCCGTCGCCGGTCACATCCTCGCTGATGCGGTAGTGGTACACGCGCCCTTCGAAGCGCAGCGAGATCGAGCGTTGCCCGGGCGAACTCTCGCTCTCGCGCACCAAGAAGCTTCCATTGATGCCGCTGCTCAGCAGATATTCGGCCGCGTTGCGAGAGATCGGCCCGTGGTACCACGAGTGCTTCTCCAGGCTGTTCACTGGCGTCACGAAATTGCTCGGCACCCAGCCCACTTGGCCACCTCGAGACCGCGCTTCGCACCATTCTCCTGTCTTGTTGTATGACGTCACTCTCACTTGCTCGCCTTAGCAAAACGGAAAGGAAATTAATTTAAATAAATGTCCGATGGTTTCGACGTGTCCTTTGGCGTGATCATCCCCTACTTTCTGTCATTCCCTAATTTCTGTCATTGACTCCTGAATTAAGACGAGGCAACAACGAAACTAACGTACGTCAAAGGAACTGAAAGTAATCAAGTTAGAACCAGACTTTGACTACCTCTCTTGAGGCTTAGCTGATTGTCTCCGCCAGCTTGAAAGTCGTAGAGTGCGACGAACTGTTGCGGATCGTCCTCTTCTTCCTTGGACAGCAGGTTCTCTTTGGACGTCCATCGATTGGCGCCGTCAAAAGGATAGCCAAGGCAGCCGAGGCTGCCACTTCCGCCGCCTCCGCTCAGGCCATCGTCCGACAGATCAGGAATGTCCGGCAACGGACGGTTGTGCAACAGCGCCTCTGAAAACACGTGGACAACGAAAGAAAATCATATTACACAAAATAATATAATTAATCCAGTTAGGGCGAACCTAAAATAACCATCTTTGCGACTATCTTAATTGATTCAATTTGATTCTCTTAATTGATTCAATTTGACTTTCTTAAGTGATTAATCTGACTCACTTAATTGATTCAACGGGACTCTCTTAATTGACTAAAATTTCAAATCAATTAAGAGCGTCCTTAAGATGGTTATTTCAGGTTCGGCCTAATTTTGTCAAGATGGTTATTTTAGATTAATTAGGGTCTATTGAATAGGACTCGAGTGAATTTATTCATTTTACATGAACGATTGAACGTGTACTAGTATGTGGAATATTCTGGGGCTAAATCCTTGACATTTAATTTTGCGCTTTTTGCTGCAAATAGCTCAACTTGAACATTACGCCCACGACGTATTTTTCCTTGAGGAATTCGTGTCTCTTCCGCATCCACGGCCTATAATTGTGCCTCTATGACAACAAAGGAACCTCAGCGAGATCCATATTTTTTAGACCTTAGAAAACCTCCCCTTTATTAGGTCTATCCAGTCGATGACGCTCGTCTTCTTTCTTCCGATTTCTTTAGGCTCAGGCGGTAAATCCTCGACCATGCCAAAAGACGACTGATTTGAAGAAAACTCGTTTCAAATAGGCCCAAGGACGTCGTACAAGCAAGATTTATATTATTAAATGGTTGAACGCTGGATTGCCGGCTCTGAAAACTTCGAAATTACAAAAGCTGAAGTTTAATTTAAAAAAACCGTCCTCGGTCCAATAGACTCCAAACGTAATTTAGGTGAATTAGATTTCCAAAAGAATTAGCCCTATTTACATGTAAATATTAATATCTCATAAAGGCCAAAGAGTCCATCAGGCGTGGAAGAAATAATTCAAGCCACTTAATTTCATCTCTGGCCTAGGTCGAATTGACTCGGGTCTGCTCGCAGATTACATTGGCGATTATAATTCTACCGTTCCTAGCACGAATAGAATTATATTTCGACCTAAGCAGTTAACTAGCCTGGCCCTACAATCAGCCATAAATAGGCATAGGAATGAAGCTGGGCGTTTTTCGTGCTTGATTACGCCTGGGAATAATACCACACCGGCCTAGTACAATTGTTTAGGCCTAAACACCTAACTAGGCCCATATGTACATTGTACACATTGTACGAGCAGCAATAAAACCTCACAAAATTAAATTTCTGCTTCCTCAGACACAACAGCTGAGCCTGCAGACTACAGTAGTAACTGGCCTAGCCAGTTACTGCACAATCACTCACGCTCTACTGAACATGTGAGTGCTAGGCCTACTTAAAAAGCAGCAGCATTAGGCTTAGACTTAGGTTGGCTAGGCACAGCCTGGCAGTGCACAGACTTTTACATTGGTTTAACACATCTAGACGCGCATGGCTCATTAAATCGCCAACAGTAGCTCGAGCTCGACCATGATTCAACGGGAAGCGTTGTGTTGGTAGTTGCACAGCCATATTGGTATACACAGAGGCCCTTTCAATCAGACTGCAGGTGGTCACGACCGAGCGAATTGACGGAAAAGGGTTGGAGAAAAAAATGGCCTTTCACAGCTCCGCCGAATGTAATTGGGAGGATGAAAACAGCCAACAATGGCTGCGAATTTTGCAGATATAATTCGACAGAATTGGTGGACAAAATCCCAGCGAACACTAGCGAAATTTAGACGTCACGACGCGAAAGACCATCTCCCATATGGCAACGGAAGTTCGTTGCGAACTGTGATATCGTGTTCGGTAGACACAACGGGACATCAAGGCGAAGAAAAAAAGGGCTGATTTGATTGGTTTTAGATGGCCGAATTTAGCTGCGACGGGAGTGCGACCGCATGCGAATTTCTGATAAATTCGTATCACGTGTCCCCCTCTCGCACGTGAATGACTGTGAATTCGCGACGAAAAGCCAATCAAATCCGCGCATTTCTTCACCCAGATACCATTTGTCTCTAGGGGACATGACGTAACAGTTCGCAATGAATAACTGCACCTCACGTGAAATTGTCATTCATATTGTGACGTCACAATTCTCTAGTGCTCAATGCGAACAATTCGCAATTCGCAGCAGTTCCTCCATATGTTAAGATGATCTGGTCCCCCACACATGCTCAGCGGCCGGATCGGATTCAACCACTAAAAGCAAAGAAGAACTACATGTAAAGCAAAGAACTAAAAGCAAAGAAGAGAAAAACGGAACAATCATTGACGACGCGTAGCGAGACGGCGGCGGCGGCTGCGAAATATACAAAGTTAACGCACGGTTGCCATGGAAACGGGCTCACGCACAGCATCCCATACAACTGCATCTTTACCATTCCAATGCCAAAAATCCATAACGATCGACGCGTCACCGAGCAAACACAGGCATATGGTTTCCATGGCAACCGGTCACGCGGTCAGCCTCATGCTCCAGATGATCACGATGATAATGATCTGTGTATAAAGCGAGACATCAGACAGTGCATCACGAATTGAGACAAGACAAGACGGAGGGGGGCAGATTAAATTTCTAAAGGGTTGGAGCTTAGGGTCCTCGATTGACTGGCGTTCTTCCGGTGGTCTTCGATCGTTTCATCGAACATTGAGGCTGTTTCACACTCGCAAATACTGGCCCACAAGACAACAGAGAGGGGGCTGGCACGAGCCAATAAATCAATACGCGGGCTGGGCGGCCTACAGGAGTCGCTGAACTCGTCAGCCACGTCGACGCACATTCGCTCGATACGCTTGTCTCAGTTGTCCCGCTATGGAAGTACGAGGCGTGGAGGAAGGCAGAGAGGGAGAGTGCTGTTTATCGCGAATGATCTTTGCAAAGACATGAAAGACGTAGTCTGCTGGCATATCGCGCGGTCCCATATTTTAATTGGAAACCACAGAGAAAAAGAGTGGGGGAGTGGGAGACCTCTTTTTGTGCTGAAATTGGGTGCGAGATGAGCACGCAAACAGAAAATAAAACAGGCCTAAGCCCATCTGAAAAGAAGAAAAAGACTCCATGCACAGATTCGTCATCTTAACACTTTCACACGCACTTGAGGTCAAAGTCGGCTAAAGAGCATAAAAAATAGAATAAAAATAAAAACATCTTGAGAATTGAAGATAAAAAAAGCCTAAAGTTTGAATGAAAAGAGTGAATTGTGGTTATTAACCCATTTGGACGTGGGCAATCAGCCGAGTTGGCCAGATGGTCAACTCTAAAATATCAAATTTCATGTGTCCATTAAAGGAATAGCCTAATAATTTAATAATTACTCAGCAGTAATGGTGCCGATTGTGTGAGTCCTTAGGGACCCACATGCATATTGTTTACCCCGACTAATGATCGGACGTCTGGCCTCAAGTCAAACGTGTCTTAGTAGCACTGTAGTCTCACCCCGCATGCTTTCTAGTTTCTAGACTTAAATGTCGTGCCATGACAAATAACTGAAGTGAGTCTTGACTGACTGACTGACTGACTGTGCAGATTAATCAGAGCGAGACATGCCAGCTAAGTAGAGACTAATTTCAACTAGGCCTAGGCGTAGATGTAAGGCCTTGGCTGCGGCCTAGATTATTAGGAGTCTAGGCTAAATACTAAATAGTGTATCAAGCACAAATATAGTTAATATACTGCTTGCGTCTCCTCGACGATCATTCCTGAACGTCTGATCCCAAATGCTACAAACCTTCTAACCTGTTCTTGGCAAAATTTGATTGATAATTATTTATGGGGAGCTTCGTTGTGACCAGTTTGCCACTTGTTTAATGTTTTGTAGTGCACGTCTGTATTACACGGGTTGTAAAACCTTTTTACGGCGTATTAAATAATAATAATAATAATATCGTAGCTCCAACAGTCCCACTTCGCTGTAGGCCTACAATAAGCCCGCAACGAGTTGATTAAAATAAATTCGCCTAATTTACAAAGTACGCACGGACTAGGCCAGACTAGTTAGGCCTAGCCTAGACTACACTCTACAAACCTACATTCATGTCAGCTAAGACCTTATGACCTGGTTGATCGCTACAACCTTCCATAAAACCTCGTTAATTAAGCACGGTAGGCCTAGCCAAGTGCACAAACAGGATCTGTGTCCTACAATTGCACGGCTGTAGGCATATAGGCCTCTGCATGAAGCTACTGAAACGCGGGCAGATAAAAGAACATATAGGCGTGCTTATCTCACCGTTGTGCTCGGTGAACACGTTGCCAACGATGCCGGACAATGACGAGGGAACGCGTCCATCCTTGCCGCCGCCGCCCAGCAGAAGCTGTTGTTGTTGCTGCTGCAGCAACAGATGTTGGCCTCGACGGCCTTTCGATGACGCCGCCGCCGCCGCTTTGGAGCCGGCCGCCGAAGACGAAGACGATCCTTTGGCCTGCTGAGCTCCCATCTGCCTTGTGACTCACACGAGGCCTACTGACTCTTGCCTGCTGATGGTCCTGACTTTGTCCCCCGTTGTACGCGGAGACGTTGGACTTGGGCGGGTGGGATTTGAGATGACAAAATTGCGCACCTACCGCCAACTGTTTATCATTATCATCTTGACTGTCGCCGTCGTCGCCTCCATCTCAAAATTAGTGTGTGAAGTGAACAGAAACCGTGTTTTCAGGAAGAAAGACGACGACGACGACGACCACGAACGCGAAAACGAGCTAGGTCAAATGAATATCAGATGGCCGCCATCTTTTTTTTCGTTGACAAAAAGACCACAAAATTGGAACGCTTTTCAACGTGAAAAACTCGAGGTGGGAATGACTAGAAACCGTGTGGAAACGGGAAAACGCGTTCGTTATCTTTCGACGCGTAATCGCGACATTTTCCGCGGAAAATCTGCACAATTTTGTCGCGATTTTCCAATCTTCTTTCGCGGAACTCGAGCAGCACGAGCAGACACGTCTGAAAAAGAAGAAATTTTTTTTGTCAAAACCGCGACAAATTCTATTTGACCTTTTGCCCGACAGGTGGCAGCACGAGCTTCATCAAAGGCGAACAGGGTTGCCAGGCATCCACATTCAGCACATTTTAGCATTTTGTTTTAAAAGTTCAACAAATCAATTGGAGGCCCGTCACAAATTACAAATAATAAATAAATTTAAACAGTAAAACTATATACATATATATATTAATTGTAGAAATAATTTTTTAAATCAGAAATATAAACACTCATTTCATTTGCCACTCTCTGGCAACACTGTGAGAAGTAGCAGACGAAAACAAGATGGCGGCCTATAATTGATTCGGGAAGTCTTTGCTGCGCAACCAAAATCAATCAACAAAAATCTTGTTTAAATGTAAATAAAACGGGCTAACAACTCAACTAGTTGATCAAACTATTCCGGAACGAACGAAATAGCCGCGCTGCCGTAAAGTATAAATGATCTGATCGCATTATTAACTCATATCTAAGATAAATCATCAAAAAAGGCCTAGCCATAATCAACCATATGATATGAGTACAGTGTAGTTGGGCCTCTTATAAGATGTCAATAGATCAGCTGTTTATAGGCGCTATAATTATCTGTTGTTGTTATAATAGTTAATAATTGCTTGTGGGGCAGGCATTTAGGGCCTTTAGACACTTATCTGTGTGTTGCAGTAATTATTGGCAAAGTTCACACAGGGGCATCCTTCATTCATTCATTGAAAAAGGCCGCCTTTTGTCCTTATTGTTTACCAATTTGATTTCTTCTTTTGCAGCTTTGTTTATTTTTGTTAATTTTTTTATGCACGTACGTTTTTTTATTGAGTATAGGCCTAGAATTCCGCATTGCTATGAAGCCAATACGACGACAACCTTGGTTGACAGATCGTTCGACGTTGCATGGTGACGTAAGTCAAGCGAATCGCGTCATATCGAAAGTCACATTTTTGTTGCTTCTTCCTCGCTCTTAATTTGCGTTGGATTTTTTTTTTACTTTTTAAATGCTAAATGTATCGTAACATGAAGGCGCGTTCGCTAACTTGTGTAAAAAAAACTCGAAAAATAAATCTCTTAAATGAATTTTCAGAGTGTCTCCAAAATATGGACTCGACGACGTCGATGATCGACGAAGACGAAATGCCGCTTTTCGGTTGGGGTTCGAAGAAGGTGGACGCCTCGTCAGGGGCAACAGCAAAAGAAGTAAATTACAAATCTAAGACAGAGCACAAACTACTACTGGTGAGTATAGAAATTTAAATTGACCACTAATACATTATCAATTGCATGGTTTGATAAGATTTTTTTATTTTTGTAAATATTCTATTTAAAAAAACCTCATTTAGGCGAAGCAGGACCCGGAACCGGTGTTCGATCTAACCGATTGCAACCTACACGAAGTTAGTTCATCCGGACGATTTGATAGTCATACTGCGGTTTAACTACATATTTTGTTTTGCTTAAATCATTTCCTGGAAGGTGCCAAGTGGAACATATTCCTGGTGTAAAGTTTGCCGGAAAGAAATTCTGCTTTTGCAAAACAATCTGCTGAAATCGTTGGACGCCGGCAGCAACTTTGGAGATTTAACGCTTCTCAGAGTAAGCGCCCAAAATTCAGAGCATTTAAAACGTTTTAATCAAAATTGCAATTTTAAATTTATACTTTATATTGTTTGAAAAATAAAATTGAAAAATTTACATCAAAATTGTTAATAAAATTTAAAAAATGAAAATTTTAATTAAGCTTTGAAAAATCACAAATCTTTATTGTGTATATTACAAATTTGTCAAACAAACTAAAGGTTCTGGACGTCCACAATAACCGAGTTTCAAAGTTACCTGATGGCATTGGAGAACTCGTCAATCTACAAGTAATAAAATCCTAGATAAAAACAAGGGAAGATCGTATTACGTCTGTAAAGCTTGTAAAGTAAATTCAGAATTTAATTTTTGAAAGGCCCTCTACTTACACTTCAACGAACTGAAGCGATTGCCCGACACAATGAGAGAATTGAAGGTGTTGCAAGTGTTGAACATTAAAGGTGATTTTCAAAAATAAACAAACGCATGATGCTGCAATGAACTGCGAATTAATTGATGCGTTACGCACAGGAAATCGTTTCAAGGAATTGCCGTCCATTATCGGGCACTTGAGCTCGTTGAAGAAGCTCGACGTGTCCGCGAACGTCGTCAAACGTTTGCCGGACACGCTGGCCGACTTGAAATCGCTCACTGATCTTGTCCTCGACGAAGAGAATTACGAATATCCGCCACGAGGTGTGAAAATGTACTCCATGAGGCTTTCTAATTTCGCTCAATTACAAGTACCGGTAGCCTACATTGTATAATCGGCACTGTTTTTATCTTGTTAGATATTTGCATCAAAGGATTGAATGCAATTATGGCGTTTCTATGCAAAGGTAAACGGCCAAGCGAGCAGACATTAAGTTTTGTTAATTATCCTAATTAAATAAAATAAATTAGTACTGTAGGCCCATTAGTTTAATTAAATAATTAAAATCAGCCAAAGATAACTTCAATTTTCCAAAAAGGCAATGGAAGTGATTATTCGTCGCCGGCGGTCGCCTACCAGCCAGAGTGCATTTTCGATCTGGAACCTAGACTCAACTATGACATGAGTGAGGTGAGCATCCACCCCCATTTCAAACAGGCACACCAAATAAGCCTCACTTGTAACTGTACGTTCTGGATTTTAATTAAGCCTAGCCAATATTTAATGCGCGCGATTACTTCACAGGATTCGTGGACTAAAGTTGCACTCGTACAGGCACGTTAGTCTACGTCGGTTATTTTATTTTTGTTTGTTTTTTCTTTTTCTCTTCTTCAGTGTTGCACTAACTAATTCGCTTGAGTGTTTATTGTTCTACTCTTATAATTAATGAGTGCTTTTGATTCTCATTTCGTCTTTAAAAAAGTTATTCAAGAGTCGTGATTAATTCTGACATTTTGAAATTAAAAAAATGATTCCGAAGGATCGGCACCAGACGGCTCACTTAGAAGCCGAAGCAAGCCTTCAGGCTCTTTTCAACAATCTGGCTCAGGTCGCGCTCGCAACGCAAGTGGCGAAATCCAAGTTCCTGGAAGAACTCATTCAGGTTTAAATTACGGCTCGTAATTAAAAATATACAGAATACAGATGTACATGTACCGGCATAAATAAAACATGTCTAAATAGGTGAAATAAGCCGAGGCTGATTATTAAAATTAACGACCTAATTAAAAGTAACTAGCTTAGGCCAAAATAAGAATACCGGTACCTGAATGCAAGGAATAAAATGAAACATTTTAATTTTGCAAATAATTAACCAAGGACAAGGACCGAATGGCAGAGGAGCTTAACGTCGCGCAGGGCAAGAAGGACGTCGATCGACAGCGATTGCTCACTGATCTCTACGCAAGTAAGTAGTCGATCGATGATCGATATTAATTCCATTCACATGTATAAGAGGTATAAGGCATAAATATATTTTCGGTCTCTTGTAGTCGAGCAAGAGTCCATGGAAGCATTGAAGGAACTTTTGGAAATGAACGAGTTGCGACGGAACCACGAAACCATGTTGGAAGCGATCGAGAGAGAAAGGCAAAAGAAAATTAGAAACGCGCAAATTAATTAATCGCTCGATTAATAAAGCATCGATTTCTTTCAATTTAAAGGAGGGATTTCGAGGATCTTTTCATGAGCGTTCAAAGTGAAAACGTTGTCCTTAGACGCAAAGAAGTTCTAGGTGCGCCATTGAATAATATTACAATCACATATGAGATAAATCGTTTTGAAAAAAATTGAAAAATGTTTGATTTTTGTAGAGGCCATGGAAAGCATCCTGGAGAACCAATTCCTCGAGGCCAAAATGAACTCGGCAAGCGCTCTGGACAAGCGCCAGCACATCGAAAGAACAAAGCTAGAGTAGGCCTAAAATACACGTTGCTCTCGATGAAATTCAAATGAAACAAATTTGAGTTCTGAACTGAGCAAATTAAATCCTCCCGGTTTGCAAGGAACCTGGACTTCGAGAGGCGTCTAGTCGAGATCATGTCCAGGAGCGATCGAGACCAAGAGAACCTGATGGCGAAAATCTCGAGGGAAGAAGCTATTCAAAAAGCAGCTTTCGGAGCGTTGATGATGAAACGCGATGACGATTATCTGTGCGTTGTTATTGTACCACTACAATGTAGCCTATATACAGTATACAGATGTATTATTACCGCCAGCCGCATGCGACTATTAGCTAGGTCTTGTTATGTAATTTCTGTTTGACGAAATTAACCCAACAGGAACCTCACTCAACAGATCCTGCTCATTGAACAAGAGCTGGCCAATCTTACATTGCTGGAAGTCAGCAAAAACCAGCTTAGAGTGGAGTTCGAAAAGGCATGTCTGCATGCAGTTGTTACTGTTAGAACCTGTTAGAAAATGGTGCCAGAAAAATAAATCTAAAAAATACATTTTACTTCTTGAGGAAAACAGAATGTTATGCAAGATCAGAGGGATGTCCTGACGAGATTACTGATTCAGCTGATGGAGCAACAAGATAGCCGACGGCGTGAATTTCAAAAACGTCTCGTACGTATTCTTATCAAATTTGCCATACCGCTATAATTTAATTAATATAAACTATGCCAAATCGAATTTTAATTCTCCAAAAACCATTCAGAATGAAATCGAGGAGAGACGCACAGTGGAAGAGAGCGATTTTTGGCTGTTGCAATATCAGCGCTTGATGGACGTCAAGCCTCATCAAATTAAAGCTGGGGTCAGGCAAACTATAGCTTGCCAATCACGTCATTAAATGTTATAATTATAGATGCCCAATGAGTCTGCTTGTTTGGACAGGTAAAACTAATGGACGAACGTGTGAAAATGATCCTGAAAAAGGTCGGAGCCGAAGATCACGTTCTGCGATTCGCCAGAAACGGAGTGCTCACGCTCGCCAAACTCCTTGAACTTGGACACGACCAGCTTAAAACGGTAAATCGAACTTAATTCTCTGCTTTAAAAGTAGCGCTTAATTCATGCAAAATTGACCATTTTATGACAGATTGGCGTCAAAGATGTGTTCGTGCGAGATGACATCATGAGGGAAGCATCGCGAAGTAGATCTCTGCCCCGAGAGGAGGACGCTAGCGTGGAACCATCCGCACCTCCGCTGATGGAAGAGCGGCAGCCATCGCTGAGGACGCGGTTCGAGACAGAGTGCGTCATCTGTTTAGATCGAAAGGTGATGATCAACAAATCACGGACCATTATTTTTCTTTACTTTTTTAATAATAAGTCACGTTCGCGTGATGCGAAACCAGTTTCAATCTAACCCTTCCAAAGTCTTTAATGTTTGCATTTTCTTTTGGGTCCAGTGCAATTTGTTGTTTCTCAATTGTGGCCACGTTTGCTGCTGCGAAGAGTGCGGACCGCTGATGACCACCTGTCCTCTCTGCAGGGCGACAGTCGAGAAGGCCATCCTACTGCGTCTCACTTGAGGAGAATATAGGCCTACTCAGCTGATTTAATCCCACGTTTCGAATTTTTTGAATCACTTTTTTGCTCAGCATTTTCAATTAACGTTTTACCGAAAGGACTATTGCTTCGATTCGACCTATTCTTACGTCATATGTACTCTTGCTTGCCTTATTAACTTTCTGATGCTAACGTTGATTTGTCGAGTGTCTACGATCAATCAATCTCTTACTCGGATATATTTCAATTTCTAACAATAATCTTTGGCACGCAAACTGACAAACTGTTAGCTAGCTTGCTAGTATGAGCCTGATTATTATGCAAATCTTGTTACTTTTTACATTTGAGATTATCGCACTCGCACATATAAAGCTCGGTTCTGATCACTACGCAACTAATCGCGTTCTACACAGTTGACCGCAATTAGCTGCGTAGAATGTCTGGTCACAAGATCAAATAATTGGCCTGCAATTTTACCGATGGGTTTATATTCTGGCGTTTAATCTTATCACGCAAGTTCATTAACATCCTTGTCAGAATTAATATTATGAATTACGTTTAGGGCCTAGCAGGGTCAACTTTTTAAACAGATCATTTTCGTGTGATTTATTTCCCGATATTCCATCCAAGAATAAAATTTGAATCGTTGCATTTTGAGCAGATCACAAACATCGATATCATTGATCTTGGCCTATTGTATATAATTATATTTCATTGGACACTTACATGAACATCTGTAATTGTAGTCCTTGTAGATGCACGCACTGCGCTTCACACGCTCTCGGCGTCCATGTTGTCATCATCGTCTTCACCGTCATCACTGCTGGCTGAGCTACCGTCGAGGGCTCCGCCCGATCCTGCGCCGTCATCATCGTCTTCATCTGCTGCCGCCTCGTCGCCGGCTTCTAGTCCTTCATCATCGACGTCCTCCGTTTCCACCGTCTCCAATTCCGCGTCGGTGCCCAATTTCTTCCGCCTCTCCAGAGCATCTTTGCGCCCCTTTTGCTCTCGTCGGTAGACGTCGAGGCTCTCTTGCAACGGCTCCAAGAAGTGGTCGAAATCCATGTCGCCCATGGCCGACAGAACGTCGGTGCCAAGGAGCGTCTTGCGTTTCGCCTTCAGAGCAAAATTGTTGGCACTGAAAGTGAAAGCACAAAGAACTTATAAAAAAATGCCTTGTTTGCCTCTGCAACATGTAAACCATTAATTGTATTAGGATCAGAGCGATCAGTACATCTAGAAGTCAAATTTCTCACCAAGATGTGGCAAAAAGCACGAAGACACTTGCTGCTTTGGAGATTGCGGCCCTGGCTTCTTTGGAAACGTTGACGCCATCAGGCAACTGTGAGCAGATCATGCAGATAGTTGACTAATTATACATGTAGGCCTAGATCACTTCACTTCAAAGCCTACTGGACTAACCAATATAATAATCCTAATTAACTAACGCTGCGTAGGCTTACTTTTTCTTTGACGATCCGGTTTATCACAGCAACGGGCAGATTCAAATCTTCCGGCCTCTCCGCCATATTTTGCACTAGGCCTATTTGATATCAAACTTACTCTGCGCGTTTGTACGTTGCACTAACTATGGCGGTTATCACAGATTAGTTAAGAAGTCCAGCACGAGAGAAATAATACTTTGATTGCCTCAGTTAACCAGTTTCAAACTATCAAACACGTCTAATTAGCCCATCTAACTTGGAATTTCTTGAGTTTTCAATTTTGCTTGCGTCCTTTGATCCAGTGTTGCCAGACACCCATTCTTATTGATGGCCGCCATTGAAAAGAAAATGAATCATGATAATTTCGAAAATGGCCCACCCTGTGAATTAATGTGGATTCCGGACAGAACATATTTGATATAAGTTAGAAATTTTAACTGAGATAAAATTCACACGTTGCTAATTAAAAGAAAAATCAAACAAAAATTGTAAAAACCTCTCCCTAAAATCGGCTACACTTCCTGATTTCTCGCGGGAGCGCGAAATTCGTCTCAAATTTGAATCAAATACTTTTAAAATAATTTTAATTGAAATGCTACTTAAATACTATGCTTTCAGGGTCAACAGGTTACGCCCTAAGCTTATTATACAGACCCCATAGAATGAGAAATGCAAATTTTAAAAAACGTTACTGGGCCTATTCAGGAGTCCAGATCTTGAAGGTTCGATCGAACGAAGAAGTGGCGATGAACTGGCCATTCGGTGAGACATCTGCGGACAGAACTTTGTTGTCGTGTCCAGAGAGGGTCTTGATTGGCAGCCAGCTCGGATGGGCCCAGATCTACAGAAAATTAACATATCAAAGCACGCCAAATCCAAAAGACATTAGTTTGAAATTACCTTCACTGTATGATCGTAGGAGGCAGTCACCAAATATTCGCCTGTATTTTCTGAAGAGAATGAAACGAGATTAATGATTTCGTTAAATTCGATTAATTTCTTGAGAAAGCGAGTATAACCCTTGAAAAACTAGTCTTAGCAGTGTTTCGCCTGCACAGGATAACATGGTTTGAAACAGTCCAAACTTTGAACCCCTTACTCTCGAACTGCACGCTGGAGATTAGGTTCAGGTGAGCTGGAATCGTATAGACGAGTTTCCTCTGTCGAAGATCCCAGATTTTAGCAGTGTTGTCCTCACTTCCGGTAGCAACTTGATACCTTAATTCATAAATGTAAAACAAATATTTGGAGTTTATAATACCTTACAAATAAACAAAATTTTCTAATTAAGCCGATTTCTCACCCATTGGGCGAGAAACAGATGCCCAGAATGGCCTTCAGATGTCCTTCTAGGAAGAGAATGCAACGTCCGGTCCTAAGGTCCCAAATACGTCCAAAAGAATCCATTCCCCTGCCAAAACAAATAACATTTAAGCATTAAAATTTGAAAGAAAATCTCTTAAAAATAAAAGTCTTAAACTCACCCCGTTGCAACCAACGATCCATCAGTCTGAAAGCTGACGTCAAAGACTGGCTTGCTGTGTCCCTCTTGATGCAGAATCTCCTCTCGAGCTTCTAGGTCCCAGAGACGCCACGAGTTGTCAAAGCAGCACGTAGCCAGGAAACGTCCGGACGGATGGAAATCCAGTCGAGAGACTCTATAAGGAGCGTGGCCTTCAACGTCACCGATTGGAGTGTCGCTGCGACAATTAAACGTTCAACATTAATGATAAATCATAAAAACCCGTCAGAAATTTGCTGGTTTTTCAAGCGAACCTCTCGAGATTCCACAACTTGACGGAGCCGTCAGCGCAACAGGAAGCGAGGCAGACAGACTTGTTGTCCATAGTGAGTGTCGCCTGCGGATTGAAAACGATCGCTCCGACGTGATGATTGTGACCACGCAGAACGCGAATCAGATGGCAATCAGGCACCGACCACAGTTTACACAGACCGCTCCTAAGATTAATTTTAAAATTAGACAGGATTTGTTAAATTTAATTAAAAACTGCGAAATGCACACAGGTGGCCTACCAGGATGCTGTAGCGAGCATGCTGGAATCAGGGCTGAACTGACAAAAGGAGACTGGCCTAGTGTCGCCAATTTGACTGCTGCTGATACTCAAAGCCTGAAAGAAAACAATAATTGAATAAAATCCACATCAAATCGCTTAGGGTAAACCAAATTATCCTTTTCATTGGGTTAGGTTCTAGTGATAAGTTCTGATAACTTACACGCAGCTTCTTGTGCAGCTCTTGTTTCTGAACATTCTTTTGAGTGTCGACGACACCGACGCTTTCTCGGGCCTTGGCTATCCTCGCTCTGGCTCTTTTATACGAAAAAGTTTAAATTGAAAACGAATATGAATCACAATAAATCAGGATTTAAATGGCAATACTTTTTTGTCTAATACCTGGGAATGGAATATTCAGCGATCCAGTAGCGAGCATCTCTGAGCGTCGACGGCCCCTCGTGGTACCTGTAGCGAAAATTAATCGCAGTTTACTCTGTAAACTTAATGTAAGACGTACAACATTTACCACGTGGACTCGTGTTCCTTCTGCAGTTGCTTACGATCCTCTTCTTCTTCCTTGCGTCGCTTGATGGCATCCTCGCCGAGCCGAGCGAGCAGATGACGTAGACGTTCTCGACGGTCCGCTGGACCCTCACCGAACAGACCTGATAAAGAGGTTCATATATCGTGCCATCAGAAAGGACGAATCGAATGCGGCTTTCAAATCAAACTCACATATCGGTTCGCCCAGCTGTCTCAGGCTCGCCTTCACTTCTCCATCATCCGTTGAGACGTTGATTTGTCGTGCCTGCACGAGTGTCAAACAATACAAATTAACCGATTTCAGCCGAAGCATGCAGGCCGCGTTCAACTAGAAACGCGTGTTTTGCTCGAATTTACCCGCTTGCGTCGCTCGAATTCCTCCAGGACTACCAGTTTCTCTTTGTTGGTCTCTTCTTCCAGATCCAGATATTCTAGATGCACAGTAAGAGGGCAAAAGTGAACAGAATTTGTGCTTTGGCATTGCCCTTATCTAACCTGCGTTCATGATGGGTGCTGGATGAGCATTAAAGCTAGATGCCCACGCCGACCACAACTTTGCCTGCGTCGCGAGCGTCAAGCGCTGCCATTGTGTTGTTCAACGACATGCGCGGCGTTGTCGACTTCAGTAACCAACTAACCATGGTCACCATGGGTTGTTTCCATGGTAACAACGCCCGTAACGCTCGAAAAGCCGAAGCGGGCATCCGGCATTACTTGGCATTATTTTTATGACGCCTACGCGTAAATGTGCAATGCGTTCGTGCTTACCGTCCGAGAAGTTGATGTTCCCAGCGTCAATGCCCATTCGCACGGCGCTAGACTTGAACTCAGCGTCGACGCCGGACGCCGCCGACGGCTTGAGTAGACGTTCCGCCTGGTTTTCGAGACTACCGTAGTGCAACCTAGCAGTGGAGGTTTTCTTCGCAATTTGCTGCACGGCAGCCACGGCCGACGCTTCTTCTTCGTCCGACATCCTCAACGTTTTTCAATCACCCCACAAACCTCTGCCGGACACTTGACTGGACCAAGGCCTCCTACTTGACTGGACAAGTGGACAGTGGACATGTGTTAATTTTGGTGTTGTGTTTGAAACACGGTCGTTTGAAAATGGATAAGTTCATGTTGGCGAAGCTAGATGGCGCTGGTTACACTCTTGCTTATCCGAACTCAATGCTTAAATTGCTTGAATGTTCGGGTAATCGATCATTGGTCTCATTTCTTGCTGTCAAAAACTCAAAACTCAAATCTGAGGTATGATAGATACGAAAGGTTAATTAATTAAATTGACCGTTAATTAACTAGGCTAGCAGCGTGTAGCTTAACTAATGGTCCGAGCGATAGTGGCACATTACATCACGAGCATGCTAAAACATTGAAGCGCGTGCCAAAATTGAGGCGCGGCCGTATTACTAAACAGGGACTTGAGCTTGTCTTACTCAAGTCAGCCTTTTGCACGCGTGATAATTATTCCATTGAATTCCATCATTGATCGTCCGTCAATTCACAAGATTGAACGTGCCATCTTGAGAATGCGCATGGAGTGCGGTCAATTATGATGGAATTCATGTGAAATTCTCCCGTGCAAAACGATGCCTTGACTTAAGACAAGCTCGAGTCTGTGATCCGTTGCGAGCACACCACGTGACTACTTATCTCGCCTTTTTACAGTTGTCAAAAGTGGTCGCGTGATTATCTCAATGCGAATTTAGCGAAAATTCGCAGCAAAAATGCGAGCCATGTGAAACGAGCTTAATATTCGTTTAATTTGTTCTCCAATCAATGCGCACAGCTGATGCCAATCGACTCTACGCTATGATCAGACGCAATCCGACGAGGATCGAGCTCAAGTTGGACGATCTGAAAGAATATGAGGCGGTCAAGGAACTAGCTCGAGAGCGTCAAAAAAAGCGCCAGGCGGCGTCGACTTCAACCACCCCCATGCCACTGGTCGTCTCCACGGCTCGAATGGCGTCGAGCACGGCGGCCGCCAAAGGGCGACAGGAAGCGATCAACGAGCGCATCGGCTATCAACCTCAAACTCAGACGCCAAACTGAGCTGCGCGCTGCTCAAGCTATTTATCAAGCGATTTCACACTGTATATTTCTCAATTTGTAATTCTACACGTCATTCGCTCTTATTTGAAAGTTCCTCTTTTCCCATTCGATATAGCTTTTTTATGCCCACCAAAAGACTACTTGCGAACGGACAAAATGGCACAGGAATAAATAAGCTTATTAAAAATTGAGTTTATCATTTTCAAGGACGAGAAAAGAAAAGCGAAAACAAAAAAAGCAAAAGATGGGCGAAAATAATGTTAATTGACGAAAACGAAATGATGGCGTCCGTTTTGACGGAGGGGTTCGGGTGAAAGTTCTAGTCCAGCAATTCTGGACTCAGGCCTAGTTTGATTCTGTATTTTAATTTTGATGTAAATACTTGAGAGATCACTTCTGCTGTCGGTATCTGTCTTCGCTTCTGGAACGTGGATGTCGATTACGCTGTTGATGATGTTCGTCTTTCGGATTGCGATCGTGCTCTCGACTGAAACGAAAGGAATTAAGATAACGGAATAACTATAGAATCTAAACCTCTTAAATCCTTGCAGTAATTAGAACTACGTAGTGGATACTTCCGGTTATATATTGTATGCTCTTGCCTGTGTCCTTGACGGTCTCTGCTCCGACTGCGTTCCGGCTGTTGTTGCTGATCGCGATATTTATCGTCGCGACTGTGCGTCGCGCTATGATGGTGACGATGTTCCCTGCGATCCTTGTGTCTGTCGTGGTGGTCCCTGCTGCGGCCGCCTCGATCCCGATCGTCCCCACCTCGCCGGTCGCGTTCCTTGCGCTCTCCGTTGCGCCTATCATGCTCCAGCTGATCATCCTTGTTAGAAGCAACGTGTCTCTCTGAACTGCCAGATCTCAAATTAAAATAAATAAAAAAATTTGCACAATTTATTTTTAAGAATTAAACAACCATAAAATTTCAAACATAAATGGAAGAATTTAAATCACCCGAGTGAGAACTTAAAAAGAATCATACCTGCCAAGTCTGGCGACACGTTCAGCCTCGCCATACGATATCTCGTCCGTTTCGTCCTGGTAATCTTCGTAGTCCGCTCCTCCATCGCCAGGTCTCGCCGAGTTGTCGCGTCCAGTGGCACTGGCGGCCGCAGCTGCCGCTGCTGCGCCTCCGCCCACATGAAGCAAAGGTCCGTGGTTCGTGAGCTTCCTCTCGAGGTCCTTTTGAATGGGCACTGGAATGCGAGGAAAGAGCGTCGAGTACCACTCGAGCTTCGTCAAAAAATGACGCAACATTTCGCCGACAGTCATCACGCCCCCGCCACCTGCTTTGACATCGACCTCCTGTAGAAACGAGGAGTGAAAATACAAAAAAGAATGAAATTCGATACATTAGTGAGCGTAACAGAGACCAAATATCAAAGCTAAGATTCGCGCCTTTTCGCTCAGCCTATCCACATTTACTGGGGGAATTAGAAGTTAAGAGGCTTAAATAAGGGAACTATCGCTACCGGTACTGTATTTCTTCAAAAAGCTAAATGTGCGAAACGGCGTTTGAAATTTGAATCATAACTGGTCTGTCTCGTAGGTTTGAACTTCAAAAGGGCCCCGAAGCAGGCCAGTGCCAGCTCAAGGCTGCAAAATAAGAGAAAAGAAATTTTAATAAAAAATGGATGGATTACTGCTTTTAACGGAACAAAATACAACGAAAATTTTGAATTCTTTTGGTTTCAAGTGAAATAGGAATTGGAGGTTCTACTCACGAGTCAAAAGTCAACGCCATCTCTCCACATTTACCCCAGCAAGAAATACAGTAAGACGCCGAACTCCGAAGTTGTAAACTCTCCTCGTCGGGCCCAATAAACACTCACGCCAGCGTGGGTCAGCTAAAAACTAAGGAAGACACTCTGAAGTGGAGAAGTCTGCGCCACAGCAGTCACAGCGACCTGAAAAATTAAATGCACTCGATTTAGTCGCGCAAAACTATCGAAAACCTTTAATCATCATCATCCCCAGATTATTTTCCGTTTCTAGTTTCGGGTCCCTTTAAAAAACATATGGAAAAAAAGGAGAGAAAAAAAAAAGGAGAGGATTTGATGGGGTGAAGCGGTTTGCAAGGAAACACAATGCAAACGTTGCACTACAAGCAAGGGTTTTTGTATGTTTAACCTCGAACGGGAGTGAGGCCTGATCGAGATCGACACAGTGGTTGGTTGGTTGGTTGTGTGCGTGTCCACTCAGTCATCGGGCAACTCCTCGTTTTCCCCCTGGGAGACACAGACAGACAGTGCGAGAGAGAGGACGCAACCAACTCCTTTACACATTCCTGAAGTGCAATAAAACAGAAATTTTTACGTTCATTTCCTTGAAAAAAAATTCATTGTTTTCACGTGAGAAATAAAATTTGAGGGAAAAAAGTATAGCCCATGCAAAGCCAATAAATTATTCTCCCTAAAATTTAAGATCGAACCTCATCAATGTTTACTCACTGAAATAAGTTAATTCTTAGGCCGGAAGGGATCGACTCTTTTTGCGACTTTTTGTTCGCATCTCTTTAGTTTCTGAAATTCAACAGCCATTTTTGTATATTACAAATTGACGAAATGAGCTTATTATTACCTCGTCATCGTCCAAGTAATCCTCGTACCAGTCCCAGAGATCAGCCGGAGGTTGCGTGTACCTGGAAGAGTTTTGGATAATATATCGGACACCAGTGTTGTCGCGAAGCGTATTATTGATCATACAAAGTGTCTCACCTGACATACATGAATCCCAAAGCCCGGATATAGGGCGAATCGCTGTGCGACAACAGACCGTTGACTTGCTTGCGCGTCAGTTTCAGAGTGAAGAGCTTGTACAGCAAGCAGAAGG
This sequence comes from Polyzonium germanicum, assembly GCA_034700265.1. Lineage (NCBI taxonomy): Eukaryota > Metazoa > Arthropoda > Diplopoda > Polyzoniida > Polyzoniidae > Polyzonium > Polyzonium germanicum. Next base: position 42,766 of record JAQIYI010000013.1, read on the forward strand.
CTGTTGAAACGATGCCGCCAGCTCCGACGCCACGCACCTAGGATACACAGCGCTATAGCGGAAGCCAATTATGATAAGTTTTAAGACAGCGATAAGGAGGCTGCACTTACACCGCCACACATTCCAGTCTGCCCCGATGTCTTGCGACTGCCTTTCTCCCACGGTTCCAAATGTGCCACCTTTGTCGATGGACGCGAGAAAGTGTTAAAAAAATGTCCTAGCCTAGTGGGCAGGTAGCCCAATGAAAGCGACATCAACTCGAAATACGTACTGACCTTGTAGTAGATCTCGTCGATCACCTCGTGGTAGGTCTTCAACTCGAATAGGTTAACCTTGAAGTAATGCGAAGACTGGATGTTCGTTAGGATGAGACTGTTGAGGTTCATCGTCTTCTCGTTTCCCCACAGCGGAAGCCCGTTGCTTTTATTGCCCGTTCCTCCCGGAGCCATGTTTCGTTATGACGACGTTCGTGCCTAAAATGACACATTGGTCAAAGGCCAGAATTAAGAATCAACGGTCATTTGGGCCGGAATCACTAATGCAAATCTCAGACCTGTCTCGACTCTCGAGTCCAGACAGCTTAGTAACTTCCGGTTACGAAGGGCTATTAGTCAAAATTAGTTATCTGCAGTTCTGCACGCACGTCCGCTCGATCGTATTATGCACTCACAAATTTTGACTGTAATCGGAGGTCTAATCTCCCTTCAAAACTCTAAAACTCGAGAGAGGTCTTAAGATTTGCACTAGTGATTCCGGCGCCTAAATCTTACCTTTTGTTTGTGCCCTGTAGGCTACAACCCTACATGCGTATGTTAATTAAGCCCTACAAGAGTACAAGTGGCCCACTTTGAATCTTTGCTGCACTCCCGAAATGCGAATGAATTGTGACGTCACACTTGGACGAGACTTAAGCCTGAATGCAAATGATGTGGCCGCCAAATGAAATTAATTATTTTTCTCAACTGTATTTAATTTCATTTGAAAACAACTTCTTTAGAGAATATATTCCAATCAGAACTACGTCTAGTTAAGTGGTTAGGACTTCTAAGTACTAGGCTACTAGCTGTTAAGGGAGAAGAACGTATTTAGAACGTAGAAGTCGCCATTTTGGCGTCGCGGAACAAGCCTTGCGCCACAGCTCAGAATACGCAATCGCACGTTCAAAACTCCCCAAAATAACTCACCGCAACTGAAATTAAATGGCGTCAAGAAGCTGCCAAGCTCGTCAACGCAGAATTCGATAAGTTTCCGCCAAAAAACTCACTTTTCTCGTGGAAATCGTCGAACTTGAAAAGACAGAAAAGAAATCTGGAAAGAAATCAAGAATAGTGGAAATCCAAAATGGCCGCCTACATCGATGTTCGCACACGCATCGATTCCATAATCGATCGAGTGCTGCATCGATACCATGATCGAGTGCTTAAGAAATAAATGCGGGAATTACAAACACTATAAACATTTATTTTGTATAAATATTAAAACACGTTTTCAAACTGTAAAACCATTTTTATTAAATTAAAGATAACACTTTAAAGTTTGCAAACTGCCAAATGTTTTATACAAATTAATTGTGTTAATTTACAAGTAAAAGCAAGCATCCCAATGTTAGGATAGTCAGACACCTTATCCGCATTTTTACTTTGTTTTTTATTCAGATTAAAGTAGGTTAATAATTGAACTTTCTAAGATTTCAAATACAATGTAGGCCTATATGGCATTAAAACAATCTCTTGGGGGTTAATATGACCAGATTAAACAGTTGATCAGACTTATCACTGTTCAGACGAAGCTCACCTGCGGTGTTAACTGAGCTGCTTCAAAGGCTGATTTAAAAAAAAATTACTTGTTTGATTAGCTGCAGGATTCGATCAAGACTCAAGTCACGATCGAGTTCTTGATCGACCTTGGCTGGTTCCTTCGAGCTGTCAGATGAACCGGCAGAATCAAACAAGGGATTTGACGAACCAGCACAGTGAAACTTCCTCCATTTCCGTCACCACCTCTTTGAAAGTCCGGAAATCTTCCACCGCAACTGCAAGTGCTGTAGGTTATTTGCAAGAAGTTTCCTGGAAACTCAAACCGCTCTTGAAAATAAAACAAAGAATTTTGAGAAAATTAAATGTTGAATCCCACAGTGCTAACCTGACTTAAATATTAAGTCTTAAATGTAACGACGTCTTAAATATCAAGTATTACAATTTAATAAGTCTCACTTGTAATTCCTCTGGGAATAGATGAGCAGAAACGACTTCCAGCCACATCCAAAAACTCGACGGCACAAAGCTGAGAATTCTGCAGGTTGAAATCGATGAATTCCACGTCCAAATTGCAAATGTCAGCGTTGATTTTGGCAATCGTGTAGGCGCATTGGAAGAAAGATCCGAGCTGGCATCTCAGCGAGGGCTGCAACGTCACTTCGTCGAATTGGATCGTCTGATTGCATTGGGAAAATGAGGCCGGATCAGGCGAAGGCGCTGGTGGACGAGGCTCGTAGCACGTCAACTGGGTTCCCTGAATGTCGACCAAGCGGCTGTTGCTCACTCGAACCCTGATGTAGACTTGAGGACCCAAGAAGTCAAAATTTCCTGTGAAAATGAAATAAAGAAATTCATAAAAAACACACTTCTAAATCAGCAATTATAATTGCTCTTTGGTTGGAACACTTTAACGCTGAACTTACTGGCCGCACCCGACACTTCACTTCCGTAGACTCTGATTCGTCCATTCAATTCGATGAAATCGTTTTCGCCCAAGTATTTGAAGTCGAGTCGCATCAGACAAATCTGAGGAGAAGATTTAGCAATGACGTGGACGCAGTCCAATAGAAATGGACGTACTAATGGTGGCCAGAGGCGATCCGTGGTGAAGAGCAATCTGAAGGACAAATCGGACGGACGAAACACGGTCACGCTTCCGATGTCCGAGCACTGCACCGGATAGTCTATTGGCCTTCGTGGAATGGGTGATTCGCCTTTACAAGTTTCTTGTTGGGCTAAAACGTAGAAATTGGGCCGGTTCAGACCGGACCGATACACGATTCGAAAACTCGGTCCATCAAAAGAGTAAGCTCCTGAGAAAAATACAATAAAATATAAATTACAAAATTTATATTAATATTTACAAGTAACCTACTTAAATCCATAATAATATGTAATAAAAGAACAAGGAATCGAAGTGAAAGTTAACTTGTAACTTGTGTTACACTCTGTAGGAGCACCGCGTATCTGATAAATTTATCAGATTTATTAGAATTTGGGCTCTTAATAAAGTAACAAAATTAATTAACACTCACTCGTTGTTCCTTCGATGAATTGACCGCAGAGGCGGTCGCCATTCACTTCCAAGAACGAATCTGGGCAGTCCGGAACATCTGAGCCGAAGTTGAAGAGATGGAAATCAAGAGTCAGAGTCGTGCAATCGTTGGGGTTCTTCAAATTGTAAACGGTGAACGTGCAGGTGGTGAATGGAGTGTCAGAATCCGATGAACGGATTACGAAAGACCTGGTCGTGTAGATGCGATCGCAACTGGAGCTGAGACCAGGGTCGACGTAAGGCGGTTTGGAGATGGACTTAACGCTCGGCACGCCGCACTCTCGCTGCGAAAGGGCAGCGCCGAATCCCCGTCCAGTCCGTTCGGCGTCAGACACAAATCGAATCTGAATTTCATCATTGGGAAAGTCGAAGATTCCTTCCAAAGAAGAAGCAGATGAAATCGAGTTAAATTCATGCAAATGCGCAGCATTAAAGGACAAAATAAGATAAAAACTCACTAAGGCTTCCTTGAGGCAGGACGCCGCACAACCTCTGACCGCCGACGTCAAGAAAATCGTGGTTGCAGTCAGGAGAAAATTCCACGTCGAAATCTTGGATGAGCAGAAAAAGTGAGCAAATGTTGGGCGAGGCTTTGCGAACGACGAAAGTGCAGTCCAACCCGTTGTCGTAGAACACTGGAAATCCGGACGAGCGGATGAGGAAACTGGACAGGAAAGAAGTGGCGAGGCCACCAGGTATTGCACCGTCGCCGGTGGAAGCCAAAATACAGAATTTCTGATCGACTTCGGTCGATTTTGGCGGAGGAAATGGGAGCGGAAGCGAAGACGGCTGAGGAGGAATAACGGCCGTTTCAGGTTTCACTGGCGTCGGAGCGAAGTTGCATGGACGCTGGGTGATTTTCACGAGATATCTTGAGTGTTTGTTGGTGAAGCCCGAGTGGAAGCGAATGAGAAAATTAGGTCCAGAAAAATCCACAATTTCTGAAATAAATTCAAATAAAAAAAACTTATTAAAAATGAGAACTTAAAAATAAACAATTTAACTTTGACTAATTGATTGATTTAATAAATAAATAATTAAAGTGCTTGAAATTAAATATGGCGCCATTAGGTGACGTACGGAACTGATTTTTGGGTAGCGAGCAGAAACGACGCGGACCAATTTGCAAGAACTCGAAACGACAGTCCAACTGCAGACCGACGAATATGAGCTGCAACGAGCAGACGTCCGAATTCATTTGCCTAACAAATAAATGAATCATCACTAACTAATACGGCGCCCCTAGAATCAAATACGATAATGATAGTACAAAGAATGTACACCGAACCTAACGGTGAAAGTGCAATCCATGACGTTGCCTTCGTTGAGTGGCCAGTTGGCGTTGGTCAAGTCGAACTGTTCGTCGTCGATGACTGCGCCACAGCTGCTCCCGTCGGTATCACCATTTTCACCGCAAGAGATCTAGTGCCAAAGTCTGCATTTTACGTACCGGTACAGTATTTGTGAAACGAGTGTCAATTTAGAGCACGGTACGGTACCTGTTTAGCTTTGAGAAAAAAGCCGCCAGAACTCTCGAAGGCGTCCGTGCGAAAACGCAAACGAATGTCGGATCCGGCGAACGAATATTCTCCTGTTTAGAAAGATTAGCAATAAGACAATTATGGCGAATAATCGAAGCAAATTAGTGTCGATTTCTTACTGGTTGTTCCAGGTGGCAGAGTTCCGCACAATCTGTCGTCCTCGTTGACGTTCAACGAGTCCAGATGACAGCCGGGCGAATATTGAAGACTGAAGAAGAGGAAAGTGAGTCGCAGACTGCAGACGTCCTCGCTCGACTGGCGGACAACGGCGGCGCAATCGAGATTATCGGCGTACGGATTTGGATAGCCCGGGCTCGTTAGCACGAAGTTTCGATCGTAGAAGGTCGCATCGCACGTCCTCACCACATCAATTGGAGGAGCTGAGTCAAACAAACGGTAACCAGCTAATCAAATCTGAGCAAATGGATGTTTACGAAATAATAACCATGGGAGACCTCTGGGAAATACGTCGGTTTCCGTGCCTTGGTCCACCTCGTCCTCCAGTGCCTCAACTCTCTTGGTTTCTGTTTCATTACTAGATATATCGCTCTGCAAAATTAAACAAACAAAAATTAAAACAATTAAGTATTAAATTAACATGAAGTAACTTACAAATTTTAAAGCAATCCAAATGGACTCACAGTATCGAGTTGAGTGTCGTTTTGAGGACTACTCAGATCTTCCAGGCCGTTCAAAGGGCAAACGAGGATGACTAAAACAAAAGAAAATAGTCTCAACATGACGAGCAATTCCACAAAAATTAATACCAATTAAAAAAAAGCAATTGAATCGTGCGACTATTGAGTGCAACAACAGGCTTTCCGAGTGTTTTAATGCGATAAACACCATTGGGGAAAACTAAAAAAAAACCAAACTAATAAACCGCAGACATAAATTTCAAAAAATAAAATACAAAAAAAGTAACAATTCATGTCAGCTTTAATTTGATTTGCTGCACCGCACACTCCACACATCCTTATCTGACGTCACAAGCTTGAAATTGCGCCCAGGGTTAGTTTTTGCCGCACCTGTAGTAGCCGAAGCAAAAGAGAGGTGATGGGAGGAGATCATTGGCGACGTGCAACGGAAATTGCCGCTCAAATAAACAGTAAACAACCACCAAAAAAGAAAAGACAAAAAACAAAGAGAGTAAATAACCCAACCCCCGCTCATGCAGTGTTTGAGTACGCAAAACAAACCCAGTTTCAAGCGAGCAAAAATGGTTTGCCATAAATATTTTAAAATTTCTCAAATTTATTCATCAACTAGGCAAACAAGATTGAATGGCTCGAAAAAGACCATCTGGTGCTATGAGCATTAACCAATAAAATACACTCAAAGGATATTTTGTAGAAGACATCAAGGCTTGATTATAATTTTAGAACAAATGCAAATTATATAAAAAAATAGGTTAAATTAACATCCATGTAGAAAGTAAGATAAGCCTTAGATAAATTTAAAGCCGAAATCGATTGATTTCCCGAGATATAAAAATATAATCATTTGGTTATAAATTAAGAGTTCTTGAAAGCGATTGACATCTAGTTACACAACTACACATGCAATAAATTAAATTACTTGTTTAAAATATTAAAGATTTCTGATATGTACTATTTCCGAAAACACATTTATTCTAATTTGGTAACTTTAATAAATTAGAATAAATAAGGCAGAAACTCCATTAAGAAAGCACATGAACTGTGAAGATGCGCAACCGACGTTTTTATCTTTTTCATTTATTTACAGATGTAGGCCTACTGAAAAAAAGAAATTTATTTTTTTAAAAACACATAAAAAAGCGATTCAAGTGCGGAGAGGATTGTTTTTTTCTGCTGGAAAAATTTAAGTGAGTTTGTATCGCCGGAAAATGAAATGAAACATGAATCATGTGGCCAGAAAGATCACGTGGTCGCGCTCATCAATTGATAGATCTTCTTCATGTTGTTGAATGGGATGCGAATCAATGTTGACAAGCAAGCAACCACTGTGGAGCACAGCTTGATATCAAGGCATCATTAATATATACATACTTCACAGCCTCACATGTACATGTAAGTATTATGTACAGTATGTGTGCAAAACAGGCTTGTGTATCAACAGGATTGTGTGTCAAATCAAGATAAGTCTTGCCAGCCTTAATGTGCATGTTGGGATGAGAAGGCTGAGCGATTAATTTCTGCCACCCCTAAATTCCATTACGATTATCATAATTCATTTGTGATGTCATCAATCATCGAATAATTATTGAAAAAAGCAGCACGCCAGTCAACCGTCACACGGCGCGCAAGGGGAATACAAGCAAAGCCACGTGACACGACAAAATTCGTGGAAATAAATCCGAAGATGAGGCAACAACAAAAAACCAAATTTAAATGTAAATCACATAAAAGTGAAAGCCCTGGATACACATTAATAAACCGCAATGCATCTTAACTACACGTAGGTCTTAAATTATAATATAGGACGTACATGTAGTTAAGGTGTATTCTTAGAAGTCTTAATTATGTTTATTTATTTATTTTGAAAATGGCGATAGAGTTTAATTGAATTTAGAAAATTTACTTTCAATACCAGAACTTTTGTTTTTGCATTTTTTGCTCTTTACACTTTATCATTTGAAATAATTATTTAGAGTTTAATAAGAAAAAAAATGTGAAAATTCAATTCAGAAAAAAATACATTTTATTTAAAGCATTTTAAATGCAAATTAGGTGCTTGCGGTGCGGATTTACGTTACAAAAGGTATAATAAATAATCTCTTGTACATGTAGGCCTGAATTTAAAATAAAAGTTCAGGAATTTTGACATGCGTGTTAGTGAGTGCATGGTTTCCGTAAAATGCAAGTTGCTAATTACCAACGCACACATACATTGTATATAGGACACTATTAATACAAGCGTGTGTGTATATATCACGAGTGTTACATGTATAAATTGGCAAACAAAAAAGCCATTGGAAGCGTGGGCAAAGTGAGAAAAGTAGGCCCACACAGAGTCGCCGTGTCCGCACACCACACCCATAATTCAACATTTAACACGACCGTGGCCGACCCGGAAATAGAATCCGAATTCCGAATAAACATTGAACGGTTTGTTCAAAGCTTCGAAAATCACCAACGAGATTTTATTTGCAACAAAAAAACTGCAAAACAATATGATAAAAGTAATCACACGTTCTAGATACCCAGATTTTACAACAACGAGGTCGAGGTTATTTGCATAATTTATGGCCATTTATACAGCAGCGCACATTTGGAGACTCAAAGCGAAATGACGTCATCCAACGGAAACATTTAAAGGGGAAGCGACAATCCGTTTGACTATTTTAGTTTTTGGTTTTAAATCCCTTTATTTTTAAAGATAATATTTTTTGTAATTTTAGATTTTTTTTTGCAATAAATTTTTTTATGATTTATTTGAAATAATACATGTATACAGGGTAACCATCACTTCCGGTAAACGATATGCGCTTCATCGAGATGCGCCACGTGACACTCTCTGACGTCTCACGTGGCACACGTCATGCGTCTTAGATCGTAGACGTTAATGGAATGGAACTGTAACGTCGTTTAGGCCTACCCAATATTCAAAATGGCGCCTGCCATGAGAGAAGTTGAAAGCGCGTTTGATAGTCAGCGTAGAGAATGAAAAGAACCGAGATAAAATAAAAACATTATCACGGAAGATCGGCAAATAAGGTGCTTCATCTAACTAACGGTAACTTGTTTTAAAAATCAATGTCACTCCCCTTTTAACGGAAGGCCAGAAGGTGTGAACCTCAAGCGGCGAAAATGTGAAACCTTAAAAATCACTCGCTGCATGATCGATTTGTGAACAGAAAAATTATTTCGGCCCAAATATGCAAATGGGCCGACTATGACATGACCTTTATGGGTTCACTTGACAGAAAAATGACAAAAAAATCCTTGCCAACATGAACTAGGCCTAAGTGCAGAGATTACTGTGAGGTTTTTTCTTTACATTATTCCCGAGCTCAGTTCAGTTTGTTTCGATTTTCGCTCCGCCCCTTTCCATTCGTTCATCTTTTTTATTTCCGTTTTCTTCTGCTTCTTCTTCAGCTCAACATGTTTGGAAGCAGTTCAATAATTTCACTTCAATGTTTGCACAGTCCAGTGCATGATTTTTGTCAATGTTTACAACCGAAAGAAGGAGGAGGAGGAGGGCAAAAAAAGTATATATAAAAAAGGTCAAATGGGAGTTAACAGGGCGAAAAGTACGTGTAAATCCAACGTACTTGCACACATGTATACGGTATATATAAAATAATGTAGTTTTTTCTTTGGCAAAAGCTAGGGTTTGCATTCAGGGAGCATTGCAGCGGCGGTGGGCCGGAAAGCATTGATCAATGGAAGGAACACCGATTGCAAGATATATTATTTTCGTCCAAGCAACAACAAAGGGAAAAAAAAACAATGCGGCCCTAGGACCCGAACCCGAGCCCTCCCCCATGAGACCCGTTGGCCCAAGTTGTCAGAGAACGAACGTACTTACGCACAGACGCTATGGCTAAGAAGAAGAAAAAAATTCCCAAAAAAAAAAGGCAAAAATCACCGGACCTGAACTATCAATTGCACCGGAATTAACTCGACAGAACACCGGACTTAACAAAAAAAAAATTTTGCGACTAGACCTAGACCTAACCAATGGATGTGCGTTGCTAAATCAAGATAACACAGTTGGGGCCCTAACAGCTTGGACAGCGCCATTCACAACCAAATAATGGCCAGATTAGGCCAACTAACCTAGAATTCC
>JAQIYI010000014.1:0-51826 GCA_034700265.1 Polyzonium germanicum
ATGGGGATCGAACCCACGACCCCGAGTAGCCGTGTGTGAGCAGAGCAAAGCCGAAAGCCGTGCTCGACCCACTGCGCAACCGGAGCTCCCCTATATTCAGCGTTCGATGGACATGTTAATTTATAAAGGAGACAGTGGCGCCATCTAGTGAGGGAAATATGAGTCATTAATAATTCATAGTCATAATAATTAATGACGTCATTAATTTGCATATTTTGCAAACGAGTTGTTTAGTATTTGCCCTTATGGGCTAAAAGGAAAAATAAAATCGCTCAATGGAGGCAGTAGCGCCATCTAGTGAGTGCATATAGAACCACTCATTACTACTGAAGTGCCCGCTAGGCGGCGCCACTCTCTGCGAGCCTAAAAGGGGCGGAGCTCAGATTTGCGCGCCAAAATTCTAGACAGCTAAAGGTGGTTCCACCTTAAAAGTCGGTTCATGAAAGGCCGTTTACACTACGACAAGTAGGCCTATCCAATGTTTTGATAATTCCGAATAGAAAATGTTCGTCGGAGACGTCGTCAAAGACTTTTTCAACGTGATCGTCGGCAAGGTAGTACATTTCAAAGCGCTGACGCTAATTTTTAAATAAAGTAGGCCTTACCGGTATAATTAGTGCACCTACGGTAGCCCGCCGAACTTATAGTAAATGCGGGCAAATACTAAAGAAGAACGTTACAAATCATGGGTTATTCACCTTGCAGAGAATCGCCGTGTTCGTTGGCTTCGACGTGGACGCGTTGTGTGCCTGCAAAATACTTCAAGTAAGTCGACTTGTTTGAGCATAAAAAATTGACAATTAATTGGAGTTAGTTGGAATCAGTAGGCCTACTAGGCAAATTAATTGAGTGATGATAACGGACCTATTATTCGCGCAGTATCTGCTGCAGTGCGACCAAGTGGTCTACTCGTTGATTCCCGTGTCCGGAATCCGCGACTTGGAAGCGGCCTTCCACGAGCACGTTCAGCAGGCAAGTCTTTATGATCTATAAAGTACGGGCTGTACGGCGCATGTCCCAAATCGTGGCACTAATCAACGATCGCGCATTTAACACGAGGCTAATTCATTTTAGCCCTAAGAAAATTAATTAAATGATTAAATTTAATGATTGGTAATTAAATCACCTGAATTCAAACGTTAGGTCAAGCACTTCGTTCTCATCAATTGTGGCGCCAACGTTAACCTCGTCGACCTGCTGCAGCCCGACGATGACGCCGTTTTCTTCGTCGCGGACAGGTAACTGATCAAGTCTAAAGTCCGCCAAAAAGACATGTCCAAACTGAATTCAAATTATTGAACCAACCTTGTTGGAATGGGTTGGTCCAACAGAATGCACCGATATGTGGTCAGTTTAATAGAGCAAAAATATTTAGTAAAACTCCCCACATACGCGATAAAACTGCATCAAATTCTCCTTTACCAACTGCGTTTTAACTTTTACCTGACATGAATCCAAGTCATCGACCCGTGGACGTCTTCAACGTGTACAACGCGCGGCAAGTGCGACTCCTGCCGACCGCAGAGGGCGGCGGCCACGGGGACAGCGATGACTTTCCCGGGCTCGACGCGATCTACAGGGAGGACGATGTCCAAGTATGACCGACTTGATGATCGACCTCGTTATTCACTGAACTTAGCGGCACAACTCTTGGCTCTTGTCATTCGCAGTCTGATGATGAAGATGGCGATGTCGACGACGGGGACAGCGGAAACGACGAGGCTCAGTTGGACGAGCGTAGAGCGCGAAAACGACGGAGATTCGACGAGGTCATCGAGCGGCGTATCGAAAGAAAAAACTGGGAAAAAGAAAGGTTCGTTATTTTGAGGGAAATTCTTTTCATCGAAACACGGTCGACTCTGAACAGACGAGTTACGTTTGGATTAATTCTCAGGGAAAGAATATTGTTCGAGTACAACCAGTTCAGCTACTACGGACCATCGGTAGGCCGAGGTTTTAACTAGGCTAATTGAAATAAAAATAAGTTAGGTCACGTTTTACATTTGCGAAGCGAATTCAATTTGAAATTCTTGAGCTACGTACTTGGTTACAAGAATGAATACGGAAGGTGATCCGATACTGGTCGTTCAGTATGTAACTCGGGACTGTCTCGCCCCCACAGGGTACTGTGTAGTTGAGACAGCCCCAAGTTACACGAATTACTTTCTAGAGCCCATCTGCTTAACATTCAAACATCTACGCTATTGATTTTAATCTTGATCTCTATCCACAAGACGGCCATGGTCTTCTTCGACTTGGCTTGGAAGATGTCCAAAGACAACAACGACGTCCTCTGGCAAGTTCCATATGCACTGTTCAAGATTGATTGAATTTTGCAAATTCTCATATTCTTGGTTTCCGCTTAATCTGCGCGAAGGTTGGCCGCGGTTGGACTCACCGAGCTTCTCGTCAACCACAAGATCGACCAGTCGGACTACATTCTGCAGGCCGGAAGTCTCCAGTCGCATGTCTCCCGACTCAACCACAAGTGATTTATTCTCAATGGCTTTGTTCTGAGCAATTTGAACCGGTTTCATCCGTGCCTCCTGTATAACCATTCTAAAGAATTCAATTTTTAATTAATTGAATGCAGGGCCGCCAGCGATGAAGCCGATGGCGCCAACTCGGCTTCCAGCAGCAGCACTTCGTCCGTCCACAGTCTCAAAATATCGTTCGACAAAGAGTGAGTGACGATGATCTTTGACACAAACATCTTAATAGCTCGGAATCACTAAACTGTTTCGACTGGAGAAAACCCAGAGGTAGCTTGAAAGGTGCCTCAACGTGCATTAGTGATTCCAATCGTCGCTAAAATAATCCTGGCAGGCTTCAGCTGGCTCTGCACCGTCACTGGTCGCTGCTGCAGAGCTTCAAGTACACGGCGTACACTGCGTGCCAGTTTCGTCTGTGGACGCAGAAGGGCAAGAAGAAGCTGTGCGAATTCTTCGCCGAAATCGGGTGCGTATTCAAATTCCTGATTAGTTTCCGTCAAGAAACTTCTTTCACTTTGAACGATTCCTGCATCGCTATTTTCCCTGGATAAAAGACTTCCGCTGGTGCAGTGCAAGCAACATTATTCGTCCATGGACATGTACCTGAGGAACAACGTCAAGTCCTGGATCGAAACCAAGATCGACAAATACGGGTCAGTAGACGCTGGCCATCCAGGTACGAATTCCTGAAAACTGCATTTTAAACGGTGCGTTTGTTCTCTGTCTTGTTCACGTTAAATTCCGAAGGCTGGAGCAGGTGATCAACGGGTCGTTCTTCGCTCAGTTCGGCTTCAAGCACAAGTTTTGCGCCTCGGACTTCGTGTACGCCTCGTCGGCCCTGCTCGAAGCCACCGTACGTGTCGACTCCTGCAGGATCTTTCAAAAATTTGACAATTTCTTTCAATCAGTTGTTTGTTACATCAGGATGCTTCCAAGACGCCCAAAGACAATCTTCTGGACGCGCTGGCCTGTTTGTCGAGGTGATTGATTCATTGAATTTCCATGCTGGCCAAGGATTTGATGAGTTAATGATGATGGACGTCCTTGAAATTAGGCACAATCTGGAGACGATCGAGCGAGGCATCGAAGTGGCCAAGCGTCAGATGGCCGCCATCTTTCAGCAAGTCCAGACGTTCCTCGATTTGAATCTCGTCATTTCAGCCGGTCCGTTCCTTTACGCAGTCGTCACAGAGGTCACTAAAATCTAATTTCTAACCTAGGCTAGCAGCGCGTAATGCAACTCAAAAGAAACAAACTAATTAAGCGAGGCTTAGAACTTATCTTAGCTTTATTTTTGAACCTGCACAGGGTGCTCCAGGGACTTCGTATTTCAAGCACCCGACCTGCCTGATGAACTTGGCTCACTGTCTCCTTCGAGCCCACGTCGTTCTGGTACTTCAACTTCGTTGAGCTAAGAGAATTAAACGCAACTTAGTCAAGAAACTAAAACATATATTTTTGTTTTAACTAGTCGCGGAACCGCAAGTCACGCACACTACCTCTAGTGCTCGTGTCGCCTTGTTGCGACGAGACCGACGCCACTCAGTCGACCTTCCAGTTGGTCGTCGGCATTCCGCCTCTCTCCGAAGAATCGCCGAGAAAGTATGAAAAACAATTTTAAAAATCTGACCATGACTGAGAACTCTTACGTTGGTATCCCTAAGGAAAACTTGAACGCGACTTGAGACTGTCTTAACTCCAGATAAGATTTCATCGGAAAGAAGACTCAAGTTGCGTTCAAGTCTTCCTTAAGACCGTCATGGAATACCAACGTTGATGTTTCATTTCTGAACTCGGTTTGAAATCCAATTTTGAAATTTATTAGCTTCTTTGGACAAGCATTCCTGCAGGCTGGAAGCTCAGCGAGGGCCAACACAGTCCATGACCACTTTGATTGCTGCAGTAAGTCCAAAAGCCTTTTGATTAATCGATCTAAATCAACCAATTAATTAAACTAAATAAATTACATTTCTAATCTAAATTAAATAATTAACACAAATTAAACTTTGATTACTAATTATGAAAATATTTGATTAATTTTAAGATTAAATTCCTGCTTTTTTATTCAAGTTGTTCACCTTCCGTCAGAGTACAACAGCGCGTTTTTCGACTCATTGACGTCCATCTTGAATTGAAGCGGAAGGGAGATTTAAAATTTTAATATTTCGAGTGTATTTTAGCAGCAGCTTATCATTATTATATTGTACATTCAACTAGTTCATATATATATATATATTCAAGGTATTCAGTGTGTAAAATTGTAACGTTTTAATTGGGGAGTTTAAATGCAGATATATTGTTTAGCGCTAAGCTCATCTAATAAAATAAGGTTTTAGACTTTATAAAATTGTAAATATGCGTTAATCGGTCCGCACAATAAGCTTATCAGTCGCTTGCTCGAATAATAATAATATATATATATATTGCATTGATTATTATTAATGCAAAAACGGTGAGACGAACACACGTTACATGGACAACAGTCTCCGAGCACTAGATAATGATGAGTCACCCGTGTCCTATATTTGACCAAAACCAAAGAATTTTGTTTGTTTCTCAACATTTTGAATTTTGTGGACAGTTCATTTGATTCCCGATTTCAGCACATTTAAGAGGGCGAATAAAATAACATTCTGCGCGAACATTATAATCTGCGCCCTTTTCCCTCACTTGAGTGGCTCCGAAGATAAAACAATAACAAAGAGCCTAATCCCAGTAACAGTGACTCGCATGAGTAACACTCGAGTGCCCCTTATATTAACCACCTCAATAGAAGAAATCTCCAAAGTGCTTGGAAGACAACGAGAGAAATTAATTTCGAAATTTCGTTAATTCACCATTTAAACCACGAGTGATAATTAGGCTCGAGTGCAACTCTATATGTCAAATGCAATTAATTAATTATATCCAATTAATTAATTGCCATTTAAAAATGCAATTAATTCAATTTATTGCATTTTTAAATTAATTAGTTTGTTTTATTCTAATTAACCAATAGTAATTAATTTAAATTCAAAATGCAGACTCGAATTGCAGGTGCATCAGTTGCATAACTTGATGGCTTAAATAATATAAGATGATTGGTTCGGCTCTGTAGGCCATACTCCGATTCAGCTATCAAATTCGGCAACTATGCCTGACGAGCGCACGATACATGCACGACTCGAGACAAGGAAACCCTAGTGTAAGACATATGTGAAGACGCAGAATAAGGTACGCAACGGAAGTTGGCGTTGTTAATATACCTGAAGCCAACGAGTGAGTGAGGAGGGCCGTCGCTCAGCCGAAGAGCTTGTCGAAGCAGGGGTGACAGTAGGGCTTGTCGTTCTGCTCCTTGAACGTGCCCTTGTTGAGCTGGCGCATGCAGAAGGAGCAGACGAAGTGCTCCGGATGGAACTTTCGGAACATTGCAGTGATGCAGCGACCAGTAATCGGCTTGTGGCAGCCGGCACACAGCGACCCTCGCTTTTCGTGATAGTGCGTCTCGCAGTACGGCAATCCTTCGTGGTCGAAGAAGCTGCCGCCGTTGAAGCCGCACCGGCAGTCCTGAAAGCGTTCCAAGAGGAATTCATCTTCAGTCTTTTTACAATTGGAATTTAGTCTTAGAAATAGTCTTACATTTATTCAAAGCTATATGGAGCAATTAAAACAACGTTTTTCAAGGCCATTAGTTTTATAATAAAAACTGAAACATTTTCTTAAAATAAAATTTGAAATATTCAAGTAAATAATTAATAAAATGTTATAAATTATTTTCTTCAACTAGAATTAAATAAACAATTTGGAAAAAAATGCCAGGGTCTTTAAAAGACCTTCTTTCTTTAAATAAAACTGAGAAGCATTCAAATAAACAAAATAAAATAAATAACCAATTTACAAGCATTTTCTTGTTGAGAAATTCACAAACAACAATTAAAAGAACTTCAAGGTCTTTAAAGGCGTTATTTATTCGTTTCCTCGTAAGAAATGCCTGTGAAGATCGGATGCAGATGAAGGACGCTCGCCCGGGTTTCTAATCCTAATAATCAATTGGCATTCACCCACGCAGGCCATCTTGCCTGCGACTTGTCATCGTTAATAGCGCACAAGTTGCCAAAAAGTAAAGCAAAATAAGTTAAAAAAGCTTTTTCCCAGGGGCTTCGCTGAAGCAGCTTGAGATCGCATTTCGCCAGATATCGCTATTTTTGGACAAAGTTCGTGACGACGACGACGACGACGTAGGGCGCCGAGGATGACGACTGAAAAGCGGCCTAATTGCAGGAATTCCCGCACAGTACACCACACTGCAGTACGCACAGGATCCATTCCACGAATGGAAGGAAGCCCGTGATTATCGTTTCCATTTATTTGCTTTTTTGGTGGTTTTTTTCAGTTTTTTTTAAATCTTAAATTCTATTTTATTTATTTATTCATTTATTTCACAGAAAATCCAGACAAACATAAAGACCAATAGCGTGTGTGCGTGTGTAGTGTACTAAGGGGGGCATCGGGGCTAGATTCTGATCGGTTCGGCTCAGTTCTTGAGTGAGGACAAAGTCTTTGAGACAATGGCTTTGGCCTTTGAGACAATGGCCTTTGCCTTTGAACTTGAGCAAAGGGCTTCGTCAGCCAAACCACCTTGAAATATTTATTCAAGTATTTATTTATTTAAGATGCAGGCAGAAATAAATAAAATAAACGAATAAATAAAGGCGATCCGAATCGGCCTCTATTTACTTCAATTTATAAATATTCATTTGCGATCAAAAATAAACAAAGTAAATAAATACAGGGGGCGTTCTTGCGGAGGGACTTTTTTTGTTAGTTCTATTTTCGTATATTTTTAAAGTGATTTCAGTTGTCATCCTCCTCGTCGTCGTCGCTGACGCCCGCGCACTTTGGACAGATCGGTTTGCCCTCCATGGCGTAGAAGCTTCCGCCCTGCAAGGGCAGCTTGCAGTCCTGAAACAATTTCATTTATTCATAAACGCAACAAGAAGAGCTGGACTCGAGTGAGGCACTCTTGAGTCGAGTTCTCCAATGGAAGGAGGTCTCTAGACCTTCCCGTTACTTGAGTGTCATTAATGCGAATTCTAGAAGTGGAATTCTTCTGTCTCTCTCTGGCTCACCCTGCAGACGAAGCAGTCGGCGTGCCACTGCGTGTTCAACGCCGAAATGTAATTGTCCATGATGGGCCTGGAACAGCCGCCGCACTTGGGCGCGAACATCTCGAAGTAGTCGTTGCGGCAGAACGGCTTAATGAAAAAAAAAGAATTTTGGCAAATCGATTAAATTTAAAATTACCTATTTTTGAAATTAATTACTTTGCCGTCCTTCTCGTGGAAGCCTTCCTCGCCGAACTGGTTGCCGCAGTTGGCGCAAAAAAAGTGTTCGGGATGCCACGCTTTGTCGAGAGCCGAAACGCACTTCTGCACAGAGAAACGGAAAAGAAATCGTCAAACGATCCGTCTTTGTCTGACAACAAAGACGGCGTCTGTCGTCAACTGCCGGGGAAATCGCAGTTTGACAACAGACTTGCAAAACGAGCTTCTTTGAATACGAGACAATTTCTGTCGTCGGACACAAGAAGAAGACCTTACGTCGAGAATGGGGCCGTTGCAGTAGGCGCAGCGCGGCGAGAACAGGTTGTGATAGTCGGGCTCGCAGTACGGTTGTCCGTCGCGCTCGAAGAAGTTCTTGGTGCCCAGCTCCTGCTTGCAATGGGCGCAAGTAAAGTGCTCCGGGTGCCAAGTTTTTGCCAACGCGGTCACCACCTGCGTTTTAAATCAACATTCAAGTCAGGTTCAGTTATAACCAGTAAAAATGAGTCAGAAAATTATAGTTTTTCATTAAAAATGTAATAATACGTCATCAAAAAGTAATTTGACATTCTCTTTTAGAGGATTTAAATTTTTCTACTCGTTTTTACCGGATATCAAACGGATTTTACTTGAATTTGACGACTCTCTACAGGTAATGTAAAAGCTGGTCAAAATCCAGTAAGAAAAACTCGTGAAAACGAGTCTCTCCGTGTCCTATGTCAAAATAAGAGTTGGAAATAAATGCAATAAAAGAAAAGCGAGCACCTGTCCGACAATGGGCTTTGCGCAGGCGGCGCAGCAGCCCTTCTGCGCCGTGTTCACTCCCTGGCGGTTCATGTCCGACTGCAGAGTGCCGAGCATGGAGTCCAGATGATTGGCGGCGGGCACCGGCGAGCGGCTCGTCTGTTGCTGCGGGACCTGGTGGTGGGCCTTGGGCTTGTTGGGCTTGGCGTAGAGCGAGTCGCTCGTCTGCGGAGAAGTCCTGCCTGGATTCACCTAGAGTGACAGGAAAGGAAAGACGGTTTGTAAGCAAAATCAAAGACTATTGTCCACCGTCAAGGACCAAAGACCCAAGGACCCAGGACCCCGGAGAGAGCTCGCCGTTCTCCTACCGGAGGTCCCAAGCTCCGCAAGATCTTTCTTCCTTCCTGCCAGGACAAAGACGAAGCTTACTCGAACGGCTCAAGCTCAAGAATGCAAAACCTCCGGCGTTCGATCCAGAGCTAAAATCTGGAGGAATCGAGCCCGAGGCTCTATTGGCCGGCTATTTTTAGTCCGGCCAACACAGGCACCTAAGAAAGGCAGTCTGCAGGTCGGAGTCGGCGAGTGTGCCAAATATCGCGAGTCGTGAACAACTTTCTAGGTGGAGATTTTGAAGAGAGAAAAAAAGCGATTATCGCTGTTCATAGTTTAGAGGTTAGGCCCAAATATGATAGGTCTACAATGACACACTCGATGCCAAAGTGGGCTCAAACTTGGAACGATAAGTGGGCTTCAGTTGGGAACGATCGTTTGACAACCGTGTGCACTTTTTAATTTTATTTTAAGCGAAAAAATAATAATAGCCTTGTTGCGTGAAGATAAAACAAACAGATAATAAATGAGAGAAAAACAAAAAGTTAATTTTTGAGCTTGCGCTATTTTTGACTGACGTCACCCGGTCTCCATTACACTCTTTATGGCTACATGTATCGCAGCCTTTCGCTTAATAGGCTGGATTTAAATATAGGCCCAAGCCCAATGAAATTGCTAAGCCAAAAGGAAATGAAAATAAAAAGAAGAATTGAAGTACCGGTAAACAAATTAAAATACACCTAAAATAAGCAGCCTTGGCTTAAATTAGGGAAGGCCCTAAATAGAATTGCTCAAGTGGTCTTAGCTAATAAACGGCCTAAATGGAGCAAAGCAAATAGACCTAGACGTAAATGTTTATTAAATTACAATTACATGTAAATAAATTAAAACCCAAATCGTACCCGGTTATTAAGTTATTAAGAAAAAACATTAGGCCTAGCCTTCAGTAGGCCTAATGAGCGGCCTATTATAAATGAGCCTAGTGGCATATTTAGAAAAAAAGCGCAGACTCACTTTGAAGTCCGAAAGCGAGGCCATGAGGTCGTCCAGTTCCTTGGTGGCCGAGGAAGCAGGCGGCGCGGACGTGACGACGGGTCGCTGCGACTGCGGGCCGTTCGTGGTCTTCACGCTGACCGTGGTGCGTCGTTCGCCGCTTCTACACGAGCATCAACAATGAACTGATCATGACGTCGCGAACACAGCGCGGCCAATACGAGGACGTCGAAGGTCCTCTCACCTGGGACTGTTGGGCACGGCACTCTGCAGCTCGTCGAGCAAGCTCTCGACGGACGGACGGAACTCGTGCAAGCCGCCGCCGTCGCTTCCGTGGCTGCTGGTCGGCGACACGGGGCTCTTGCGGCGCGATCCACCGCCGCTGCCGTTCATCGAGATGGACGACGCCGGCGGAGACATGGGACGCGCAGTGTAGACCACGGGTCTCTTGTCCGGGTGATTGGGGCCGGCCGCGTTGTTTCTGGAAGTGCTCAGGTCCTCCAGCAAGGTGTCCAGCTCGGACAGATTGCTGTTGAGGGCGGGCGAAGGAGCGTTGCGCGACTGACGGGTCGTCGTCGTCGTCGTTATCGTCGTGATTTCCCTCATGTTTGGATCCTTTCATCAAAAATCGAGTTGAATTATTTTAAATTTAAAAGAAATTTGCAACTTTAAATTAAATTAAATTGATTATATTTAATTTTACTGAATAATGAATAATATGTGTGGATGTAATTACGCAGCTAATGTAGGCCTACATGTAGGCCTAAGCCTAAATGAAATTGAATCAAACCCAAATTGAAATTAAATTAAATTAAAAATAGAGCATAATTAAATTTACATTAAATCAAATTTAAAGTAGGCCTAAACTCAAATGGAATTGAAAGTGAATTGAAATTCAATTTAAACTCAATTAAATTCAAATTAAAACTACATGTACGGTAGATAATTAAAGATAAAGAATTTAAACAAAATTGATGATTAAATTAGGCCCAGGCCTAAATTTAAAATAAATCTAGATAATTATAGGCATAAGGATTAATTATTTTAATTCACTATCTTGAAATTAATCAAATTAACTAGGCCTGATCATTTGTTGTAGGCCTATTCGTTTGAGACCAGCACCAACGGGCACGTTGCCTATTTCTGGTCTTCTCAATAATAAAGATAGTTAATTGAAATCGATACAAATTCACCGTCTCCATAATTAACCCTAGCTAGTGAATTGAAATAAATGCAAGTCGAACATGCCTGGCTGTCAGAGTTGATGGTCTGCGAGGTGGTGGTCACTGGTGACAGGTCGCTGTGGTCGACGGTGTACGGTGGACAGGGCGGCCGCTTGCTCGCGCTTCCCGGCTGCTGTTGCTGTTGATTTAGATGGGCGGTCGTGGTCTGCAGGTCGGCCAGAAGCGCATCTTCAAACGTGAAATTAAAAGAGAATTAATTTGTTGCGAAAAAAGAAACAAGTGTGAAATATTTGGCGCCTCTGAGCTCGCGGGCCTAATGTTTAGAAAAGTGGGCCAACTTCCCCCCCCCCCCCCCGGAGTAGGCCTAGCCTAAATAATTGGCGAACAGAAACAGGCGGCGAGTTAATAGATCCGGAGCCTAAATCTAGACCGGCGAGCGCCAGAAATAGCTGGGACTACTGCGAATAGCAGGCCGGGCCCATAAGTCTTCGGCAGCTAGCACACATTAAGACCAAACTTGAACCCGGGCTACCCGAGTGGAAGAGCAGAGCCCGGGTTCAAATTTCCTCCAAGGCCTACACATTGATTGTCAACTTGTAAGAGCCAAACATAGAGACGCGCAGTCGCCACAGAAATTACGTCCAATGTCCGGAGGACCGACTGCTGCAGATGGACGGTCGATCGAGCACTCGAAGCTGAAGGCAAGGTATGCGCAGGCAGGCTGAAGGCGAGAGAGACGTCAGTTGAGCCGTCCGCCCACGGAGTGTCTCCGAACAGGTCCATATATGGAGCGACTGCAGCCTCCGCTGCTGATGGCTCCAATCGTCGTAATCGTAAAGCAGGAAAGCGGTTAGGCCTGCGAGAAGCCAGTCTCGAGTGGGTTGCTGGGTCACCAATTCAATCCCACGTCGAACAGACGCCCACATTTCAATTCAAATCAGGCCCACAGCAGATATCTAAAGACAGTTAAGCTGCTTTCACATGGGCCGATTTGTCCACGAATTCGCCGGCCAGCTCACCGCGTCACCTGACCACTTTTCACCAATAAGCGTTGGAGAAAAGTTGTCACGTGATGGGTTCGCTGCAAAATTCGTCCACGTGAAACCTGCTTTAGTGCATGCAAATACGGCGTCCGGTTGACGTGAGCTGCATTCGGCTTGCCAGGAATTCCGCATAACCTAGCCGATGCAAGTAAGATCGCTGTAGGCCTACAGGGCGTGGCACAATGTGTGCCCCCATATGTAATTGCGCAATGTAGGCCTACATATGCGCAGGGTAAACAGGAAGCTCGCGATTCTCAAGGCTGCATTTCACGCTTAATTTCGCTTTCCTTCGTAGCCTATCGTGTTACATGCACCTATGAATTATGAATTTATGGCGCGTGACGTGGCCTACAACCTTCAAAGGAAACTGAAGGCGGCGGCATAGGTTGCACACTGCTGGCCTATTTATACTTACGCAAGCATGACACCTATACGCAATAGGTTTAGGCCTATTTGGGCGATGCCTTATTAAGAAAGCTGCTACAGCGGCCTGGCTAAATTGGTTCATCCGTTCATTCAGCATAACCAGAGGCCTAGATCATATAGTTGGCTAACACCGTGCTGATGCCGCATTGTGTTAGCTAACTATCCACCTAGATCCATAAATGAAAGTCTAGCATTCTTATGGTGGACTCGAATGGCACGTGTGATTCTGCAATCTGTTACAATGTCGGGGGCTTCTTCTTAACGATTCTTCTATAACGAATGCATTGGACATGGATGACAGCTTTCAAACTCAACTCGTCCTCGAGTGAGTGCAGGCTGAGTGATTCGTCCGCACTAATCTCAGCATCCACAGTCGGTGGGTGGCCAAAGCACAATGTAAAGCAATTGGCCACGTGCTTTGCCTCCCAACGACTCTGGAGGTCAGAAGCATGGCATGCATCAGGCCTTCGGTAGAAGAAACTCACATGCTGGCGGCGAGACAACCTTCTGCGACTGTTGCAGGTGGAACGGCTTGTAGTTGTCCGCGTTGGCCGTGCGACTCATGTCGTCCGTCGTCGATACGGATCGCGGAAATGACGTCGTTCCAAAAATGGGACAAATTGGTCGACGACCAAGTGCAACTTGTACGGTCCTTACGAACGAATGAATGAATGAACAGATGCCACCGGAGAGTCGCGACTTAAAACGCAGGCTGGGCTAATAACTCGCGCGCTTCCCTTGTCCTCGCATCTTAGCCACCCGCATATTCTGGTCCTTAATTCGTCCGTCTTGTGTCTTTGCCTCGGGCGCCGACCAATTAAAGAGCCGAGCTGCATGCATGCAGGGCAGCGAACTAATTCTCTATTGTTGCCAGTGTTCTGTTTCGTCTCATGTCACGGTTTATTATTTACTCTGTTTTCGATCCTTAAATAGCCTAGGCCTAGATTCACTTTGCCTCAAGTGCTTCAAGTCTTTTAGGGCTTTTTTTTCTCTTGTGGACATTCAAGGAAAATAAGATAGTCCTAGACATGTGTGTAACCGGCACTGGAACCAATCGAGTCTACTGGCGCCATCTTGTAAAGACTGGTTTCAAATAGGACTATACTAATTAGATAATTGGGCCAAACTAGCTCTAAGGTCGGCCTCTCTTGACCTTTTATATCCTTCTAAGTTTACTTTTAGGGCACCATAAAATGGTTCAGCCTGAATTATGAATAAATGTAAGATTGTAACGCCTAAGGATAGGGGGACTCCTACACGGCCTAGGCCTAATTATACAAATTTGAAAATATGGATCAAGTACAGCAACTAACCAACACAAAAAGCGTTTTGGAACTCAAGTGAGTAAAACTCACCTAAGTTGAATTTAAGCAAAAATTAACTGAAAAATTCATCAAAAGGTCACCAAGGTTGTCAAATCTGTAAACTTGAGTTGTAAGTTGATTTCAAGAGTTTCGCAAATCACAAAACTAGAGGGCGCTGCGTGTCTGTTTGCTCAATTGCGTGCAAAAGTCGAGCCAAAAGAATGCATTTTTTTGTTAGAAAAACCCGTTTTAACGCGAATACTCGTGAAATTAACGATGAAATGATGGAGGAGACCGATTGTTGAACTAGAATTCATGGAATAAACTAAAATTGCCATATTTTGGCGCTTTTTCTTACCGAGATCGTCCATGATCGATGGAAGCCGACGCGCGTTCCAGTGGAATGAACTTAAAACTCGCGCGGTCGAAAAAAATCTAAAAACAACGCCTTGAGTCACGTACGACCGACGACGGGGTAACTTTCGCGTGAATCACGCTGCAGAAAATTACCGAGAAAAACTGATTTATCCCAGACCGGACGCGCTTTGGAAACAAAATCCAATTTCGCGAACAACCACCATTTCCTGACTAGTTTGAAATAGGCCTACCAAGGCACTTCCGGTCTCGAGTCTCAACCGGAAGTGAGCCACTTGCCACTCACGTCAAAGTTCAGGTACTTAAAATTCGTTTCAAAATAACTCACATTTCTGCGGGTTCCCGTTTGCGACAGTCGCCTTCGACGAAAATTAATCGATTTCATAAATCATAAACCATTTTAACGGGCTAACCAGCGCGATAAGAAACCAGAGACTCTAAAAAGCAAACACTGATTACGGCCATTTGGAAAACAATGACCTTGACAACATAGGGCCTTCGATGCAGAACATCGATGCAGATCGATGAATCCAAGATGGCAGCCTCCATGGAACGGATTTATTTGATCGGCTTCCGGTGATAAGTGCGGTAAATGATGAGATTCATTGATTTTTATCGACATTAATTCGGTTGCTGCTAACATAGGCGTACTTGCGTAAAGGACGATGAGAGGCCTGTCCACGTACGAGGCGTCCATTTGCCCGCCCAAGGACTTCCACGACCGCTTGACGGCCGCCGGCCTTCGAGCGTCCGACTTCCCGATGGAAGAGTCTCGTCCAATGTCGTTTTCCGCGGTCCGCAGACTGGGAACGGCCCTGAAAGGTAGCCCTTCGCTCGGTTTGTTAATTCCGTAGTGTCCACGATGCCAACGCAAGCTTCTTAAGATTTTGTGCTCACTTAGAATCGTCCAGTGGTGTTCACATCTGCGACGTTCTCGCCGGCAGTCGTGTCGTCTTTCCGTCGCCCCAGGAACTCCCCAGGGTATGCACGGCTACAAATTAAGTACCGTAACAGAAAATCACATATAGGTCATATCGGCATGGGTTACGACAGCCGCGCCCACTTAATTCAGTGTCCACTTAGCCACAGTCACAAAAATCTCCCCTTGGGCGTTTGTGTTTGACTATGGTATACCGCGGTATACCATAGTCAAACACGCTACCAATGTACGAGTACATTTGTAGCGCTATAAGGTTGACCCTGAACTGACACTATTATTTATCCTTTCACAGAATCAGATTCTCGAGTCACGACTGGAGGCGCTTAGAAATCGAGCGCGCAACAAAGAATACGTCCAGATGACGAAAAACGTCGACCTAACGGTAGAAACTGCCTATCCAGCTTACAATGTACGTGCTGGTCACGTGATTCGGCTAAACATGCAAAATATGTTTCTCTTTCTGCAGTACCAAGCGAGTCACGCCAACGAGTTCAGATCAGACAGTAAGCTAAACAGCATCAGTGCTTTATCCCGCATAGGTGGCTTGAGCGTTGCTGCCGTCAATTTCTTATTTGTTTGTTTGTCCAAAAAGTGCAAGGACTGCGCTCTCAGATGGTCGCCGTTTTCAACTTGGTCATCACTGTGTTCGCCTGCTTCCTGTTTGGCTACAAGGCGACCGAGTACACGCTCAAATCGCCTAACCTGGCATCAGTACGCAGTTTTATTATTACCGGTATCATTATTTATTAATTTCTTGTGCATCTCTTAGCTTGCAATGAAATAGCCCACATAATATATAGCTACCGTTTCTGTTATCGCGTAAAATAAAACCAGCCAAGCCAAGAGACGCTTTGGCGCATCTTAGCTCTGCAAATTCATGCTCTATCGCAGCCTGACTCGAAAATTATAATTTTTGAATTTCGCATTTGCATTTTGCAGCAAGTAATTGCAGGCATCTTGGTCGCCGCGCTGGGCGCCATCGCGGACCTCTACTTTCTGGCCAGACAAGTGGAGGCCACGTCGCCACCAGAGATCAACCGCCAATGAGCCTAAAATATATTTATATACCTGTGGCTTTCAATTACTTATTTGCTTTACATATTATTTACACGCATGATGACGCAAT
The DNA here is from genome assembly GCA_034700265.1 of Polyzonium germanicum. Taxonomy (NCBI): domain Eukaryota; kingdom Metazoa; phylum Arthropoda; class Diplopoda; order Polyzoniida; family Polyzoniidae; genus Polyzonium; species Polyzonium germanicum. The sequence continues at coordinate 16,258 of JAQIYI010000014.1, forward strand.
GAACAATCAACAATGTTCAATTTTTTGTTTGTTTTTCTATTTTAAATATACAAATTAAAGTTAAAACAATTCAATATAATCTCGCGGGGTCAGTGTTTGTTAAACCTCTTATGCATATATATATGTATTATTATTATATTTACAGCGGAGAGAATTTAAGTTGCGTGCGCAAATTAGGACAACATTGTTTCCGGAAGCAAGAATCAAAGCATAAATGCAGAGTCCGCATGTATGCGAACTTGGAATAAAATCTCTCCGATTACTTATTCCGGAAACCATGGCTTCCTGCTTCAGGAAGCCATCCTTCTCCAATTTGCTCACGCACTCACCTGATTCTAGTTAGCGCTGCTGAGAACAGGTCAAGAATGTCCGAATTTGGGGTCGTCGTCTTTCCTCGCAAGTGTGACGGTCAACACCTCGTGGATTATCATGCGGGCAACTTGAAGCGCCATGTCCTCCTTGGTCTGTCAGAAAGGGGATGGACACATTATTTCTCTCTCTATAGACTCTCGCTTAAAGAGGACCAGGCCGGCAAAGACGTACCTTGTCATCTTCCTGGAAGACGAACCTCTTGACAGCTTTCGACAGCTTCGACTCTGAATTAATTCCATTTTGATTAGAATTATTTGACTGCATGGAAACGAATTCGCAGTTTGAAACGTGGAAAGTTTAAATAAATGGCAACAAACAAACCTAATGCGTTTCTCTTGTCCGGTTCCGGCTCCAGGTCCGACACGAATTGGCCGACGTCGTTCACGTAGCCGATCGTCAACCTCCTGCGGCCCAATAAAGTAAATACAAAAACCTAATTAAACAATAGTCGAGCATTCAGAGCAATTAAAATAATCGGATTGAATTAAATTATAATAGACAAATTAAGGAATAGGAATTAAATCAACAATTAAAAATAAACAATTGAATTGAAGAGTCCAAATTGTTTAGTTTTGTGCACATCAAAGCATGAAAATTCAGCAAATGACTTGAAAATTAAAGTCGATTGAAATAATAAATAAAACAAACCCGGCGTGTTTTCGCCTCCAGAGAGCGTCCGGCACGAACTGTCCAGTGTCGATTCGCATGTCTCCACCGTCGAACTTGCGTCGCGAAAGACGCCTCGACGACAGGGGCGAAGCTCCAGCTCTGACGGCCGCCGGCGTTGAGTCCATCGCCAGCAAAGTGTTCCCCAGAACTGCGGTCGACTCAGATGCATCTTAAGATAAAAAACAATCGCCTTTTAGCCTGAGTCCTGAGGTGAAATTGAAAACAATTCAAGGAGGCAGACCAGAGCGCCGGCGAAGGCTGGCCGGCGATCGTTGTTCGTCGCTCGCGGTCGTCGTCGTCGTCGTCGTCTGAACTGCGTTGACTAGTTCGTTCAAGTATTTCACGTAAAGTTGACTCTCGAGGAACGGCTCGAAATACATCTGCGGCGAAAGATATTTAAGTGAGACCAAAATCAAAGTTGGACGGCCAATTGGCGATCGACTCACTCGTTCGAGGACGGCGAGGACGATTATGATGGCGCGCTCAAAGCAGGCCGGCGTCGGTCCTTCCTCTCTGCAGATGTTCTGCTCGACTTCGAGCCGGACGGCGTCGCTGAACCCCAGCGAACACGTGGCTTGCAGCGAGAAATAGCGGTCGTAGAGTACCATCGCGTCTTCTTGCGCTTTGATGCCGTCGTATTTGCCTTCGCCTCCGAACTCCATCAGGTGGCCGTAGAAGTTGTCGGCGGCCAGCCAGAACTCGAGCAGATCTCGTTGTCCTTCGAGTTCCACGAACTGAAACGACCCAAAAAGAACAAACTCCAGCTTGACTTACAAGTAACATTTGAAGCCGACTTGAGACAGTCTCAAGCCGCGTTCAATTTTTCCTTATAACTTAGCGATAGCTACGTGACTCTCTTTTACATGGCGAGTGATCTCGACTGGTTTTTAAATTATTCTGGCTAATTCTTCACTAATCCCATTTTAAATGCATTCTAAATGGGTGACCTCCATGAAGAAGAAAAGCGACGGTTCGTTGTAGAGAACGTCCTCCAGGGTCATAGAGCCGCTGGTCAACACGTCCACCTGGTGCTTGCAGTGATGGACACTGTGGACGAAGTCCTGGAAATACCTTTTATGGAATCGTCAAAAAAAGTTAAGACAACCGGCGTTCAACAACTCGACGTTTGTCACGCTGACAACTGACCTTTTGTCCGCCAGGTCATTGACGACGAACTCTTGAGCCAGCTGAAAGCAAAGCGGATCGACCAGTCCGTTCTCGTCGCAGATTTTGCCTGCGATTAACAAAAAACACCTCATTCGCGCTAGGAAAATTAACAGCAGGTACAATTAAAATTCTAGAAGAAAACGTTTCTGAGAAGATGGAAGGTATTTTGAAATATATTCTGGCATTTTGTGAGAATATTTACTTGCAGAGAAGTTGAAAGAAATTACCCTCAAACTGGAAAATAACTTGATTGACATTTGAAAGAAAATATTCTAATAAAATGAATTCTCGTGGGTGATCAGACATTCAGACTGCAACTAATTAAATAATTAACGTGTCACGATGGCCTCATTAATTAATTATTAGATGCGGTGTCGACGTACGTGTGACCTCGTCCCGAAGTTCGTCCGGGACGCCGATCGGACTGGAAGCGTCCTTGGCGATGTACGTGGTGAATATGGCAACGGCGTCTTGTTCCACACCTGCGTCAAAACAGAAAGAATATTTCCAGAACGATCCAACTTGAAGTGAATGCAGGGAACTCTCTCCAGACTGACTCAAGTCAAGTGCGAGTACTAGAAACTAGCTGACATTGTCCACTCATCTAGATTCTACACAAGTCACCTTCTCACGTCGGCCTAGCCTTAATTGGTTCAGTTCTGGACTGAGTTTTTGAATCATAGATTTATCCGCGCACATAAACTAGCGATACAGCTTACTTTTCCACAATTTCTGCGCCATTTGCGACCCATTAGAGATTGACTGCTGCTTACGATGAAGTCCCGTAATTGGCAATGCCGTAGGAGGAGGAGGAGGAGGAGGCTGACTACATTTAGACTTCTCCGCGTCCGACAACAACGTAGCTGCCGTTTCCGTTGGCGGTGGACAACCGCCTGGCGAACTGCAGGTCGTCAAGAGTTCTTGCGACCGCGTCACTTTCTTGCGCTCGTCCGACATGGAGCTGCAGTGTCTGGCCAACAGCCTTGCCTTGGTGACTGCCCGAAAGCTGTCGGCGTCCAGCCAGAAGTGCAGTTGGTTGGCGGCGGTCGAATCGCTCCTGGTGCGCAGAAACTGCAGGAAGAGACGTCGACCCGCGCCTGGTCCCTGGTCGTGCAGCGTCTCGTCCAGGCTGGGCATCAGGCGAGATCGCCGCTTCCGCTTGGTCGGGACCACGGGCCAGGCGTCCTCTAGACGTTGTTTCATGCAGAAACAACAAGTGAAACGTAGACGTAATAAATCGTGCTGTAACATCGATATCGAATTACATCGCTTCAAATTCAAGGAGAATTTAATCATTAATTATAAGGTGAGTTTAAATGGGCTAACTATAAGTTGCTAAATTTAAACTGGCCTGCCGCCTCAAGAGCGATCCACGGGTTGCCTGAGGCGACCAACCTAACTAATTCAGCTTTTTAACGTTGCTGCTTCCAGTATATCTAGGCCAATTTTAATACATACAGGCATAGGCCTAATTGTATTTATTTGTAGGTTACCAAAGTGGCGCAGCATGCGATCGTGCGGCGAAGGTCCTTGCAGCCTGGACTGTGCGGACGACGCAACGTCGACGCTTCCATTTGGCATAGCGCCCACAGTTTCATGATTGGCGCTGATGATGGGCTCCGACGTCAATGGCCGGCTACGCTGCTGTGCCGCTGCTGAACCTGACGCCGACCGGCCGGCCGCCGAAGGCGCTCGCTCTTCAATCATCGAATAATTAATTAGCCGCGCAATTGGCTTTCGGAATAGACAGTTGGTCGGCCTACCTGCTGATGATCTGCCGAGGCGGAACAACGGCATGTCTTCAAGGCGTCGACGATGACGCAGGGAGGGCCTCTGCCTGCAGCTGATCCGCAATCAGGAACCGGTCCTTGGACGAAGCCGCCTTCACCAGCGATTCCTCGGGCCCACTCATCCTCATATCGCCTGCACGCACGGTTCCCTACTCTACAACGACCCACTTCGCTTAAAACAACTTTGGGCTCAATTGAACGATCATTTGAACAAGTTTAGGCAAAACGAGTTCGCCTTCAAGGCGGATCAAAAAAAATGACAATGAGCAGACGACCGGAAATGAACAGCTAAAACAGGAAATGACGTGCGCCGCCTAGCCAACGTTTCCATGGAAACTGGCAAGATGGCGACGTACACAAATGACACGTGCAATTTAAAATAAACTATAAATTCAAATAAGTAAATTTGGGGATTGCAATTTTAAATCAAATAAAACAACTAATTAAATTACAATTATATTTATCATACCTGCATGCGAATAGTTAGATTAATAATCAATAATTGTTGATTATCAATTCCATTTTAACTATTTATCATAGCTTTATCCGTTGATTATTAATTTTGCCATTTAACTATTTAATAGACGGACATAGAGATGCAAGAGTAACTTGAGCAACGTGTAAACTGCGTCATAGCGTAAACGTGTTAATTAATACCCTCGCACCATGACTCAGTTTGACTATTCTCCGTACACTAAGTAAATGAGGAAACAGGAAGCATTTATGCAAAGTAAGAAATAAAGTAATTTATTTCACGACTTTACCTTGTCTGTAAATAAGCTGGGCTAAGCCTATTTCCACGAAGACGGGAAAACCAAGCAAAGTTGTTTCGCGGATAAAGGTGCTCGTCGACTCAGGTGAGCGAGGCATAATTGAAGTTCAGAAGAAGTAACAACAAGATGGAGCAGCGTCGTGTCCTAGCCGTGTCCACGTCGCCATCACCACTGATGATGGTCGTCGTCGTCGTCCTCTGCGCCGGTCTCATCATCGCCCTGACCGCCCCAGCGTGAGAATAAATTCCAAAATTAGCAATTAATTAAACACAGGCGTTTTCCTAATCTGGGCGTACGGATTATTAACTTATGTAATAGCGTTGAAGCCGTCGGTTGTCACGACTGCACCGCCAAAATCGAGTCCCATTGCCCGAAGCTGACCACCTGCAAGTACGGAACACGAAAGGAGCCACGAACCTATTGCGGATGTTGCAACATTTGCGCCAAGGTATCAAAGATATTTCGTATTTAGGTCTAGTCACCGTGTCGTCGTATCAGTTAGTTAGTTTAATTACCATTTAATTGGATTAATTGCGCAGGGTCCGGGCGAGGAATGCGGCGGTGCGCTGGTCGTCAAAGGAGTGTGCGCCCATGGCTACGACTGCGTCAGTCCGCCGTCCGAGTACATCCAGTGGCCGGTAGGAAAGTGCGTCAGGAACGACTAGAAAGGACGAACCATTGACTAATTAGAATGACAGTTCGCTAAAACAAGTAAATCAACTAGACCGGGTGCATAACAGCAGACTGGTTACGAATTATCAGTAAGTGTGAACGCTACTGTGTTTTACAGACAAACCGATTTTTCCATAATTAAGTGTAAGATCAGCTCGTCTTTGTCATTTGTCTTAATTGTTTTAAATAGTTGGGATCAATTAATCCTTGGCGTGTATCAACATTAAACTAAAAATGCCATTAAAAGTGACGACGTTATAATTAAGAGGAAATTGCTGATTTTGTTTTCTTTATATTAATCGGCACTCGGATAGGCATGGAAAAGTCGGAATTCGACACCGAGCTTGATCACGGCCGTCATATTGAATAAACTTCATTTATTTACTTGGCCCCACGGGCTAAAAACGAGCGTAATTTATTGCTCAGCAATAGTGAAGGTCGTGCAGGCACCGACGTGGCCTGATCAAATTACATTTTAAAAAACCAGTTCATTTCCACGAAGCTAGGTTTGCTATAAAAAATAACGCGTAAACAGGATCTCTAGTGAGTTGAAAATAAAAATAACAATCCGCTTTACAGCTAATGAGATTTAGGCCGGATTGAACTTCCGGGAAATCGACTGAATTGTCGCCCGCTTCTCTTTCGTTTATATATTTAAGGCGGTCGCCTAGCCTGATTAAGGCTCATAAAGGCTTAAACCTTGAGAGAGCACTTGACAGCTTTGCCCTAGAAGTCTCTGAAGTCGGATGAAGATGCAGCGCCGTGTCCTAGCCCTGTCCACCCTGTTGGCCATCGTCCTCCTCGTCGGGCTCAGCTTCCACTCTGCCACGTGAGTCATTATTACATTGATTTATATCGTATTAATGAAAGTACGCCATTAAATGAATTAAATTAGTTACGTATAATTAACTAACAACGACTATAATTATCTAATTAACCTTATATATGATTAATCGACAATTACTCGCAATCTGCCTTTGCCTTCAGCGTGGATGCACTCAGTTGTCCGGAATGCACGCCGGAGCGCAAGGCCGGATGTCCGAAACTGCGTTGCGAATACGGCGAGACACGGAGCGTCTGCGGCTGCTGCAACGCTTGCGGCAAGGTGCGACGATTAACAGCCGCCTAGAAATGACATCCCCGTACGGTTATTTATTCTGTCTCTTTGCCTTTAATGTTGCCATGCAGGGTCCGGGCCAGGAGTGCGGCGGCCTTTGGAACATGAAGGGCTTCTGCGGCGCCGGCTACGAGTGCGACAAGCCGTCGTCCGAGTCGTACAACGCGCCGCCAGGCAAGTGCGTCAAGCAGGGCTACGATGCAGAGTGACCTATGGAAGAAACCAAACAAACAAGCGACGCGTTAGCAACCCCTTTTAAGTATTTTTTAATAAAAGTAATTTCTCTATTTTGGGAAGCGATTGTGAAAAACGAAAAGAATTCGAGTTTTTCTCATCGAATACGTCTCGTAAATCGTGTTTAATAAATATTAAATAGATTAATCAACTAGCGCTTCCCATTTGATCGTTTCTCGCAAATCAATTGTACAGGGTGCATGACAACAACAACAACACGATTGCGACCATGTGGCGCATTCCTGTTTAGCGTATTTAGAATTGCGTGGCGGCCTTGGAGGACCCTTGTTGCTAACTCGTCCTCGTTGACATTCGTGCGCTGCTTCCTGCATGGCTTGGCCCGCGGCAGTCCACAGGCAGGATGCTCAAGCATATTCTGTCATGTCGGATGAAAGTAAAAAATCTAAATAAAATAAAATCTTCAATGTTGATGATCAAATAATGCGCACCCTGTACTATTCCTGTTGACTTTGGTTTTAAAAATGAGTAACTTTTAAAGTATTCGGACTAGAAACTCGCCGCTTGTACTATCGTGTAGATAAACTGAAATAGTGTTTTCCCAACGTTCTTTGAGCGTACAAGTGCCGCGCGTAGCGCTTTGCGTCGCGCCAAAGACATAAAAAATAAAGTGGCTAAAATGTAACGACCTAAATCGTAAACATGATTGCAAATGGGTTCAATTAATCAAGCATTGATGACACCCATATTAAGATTAAAATAATAAGAGTGCGCAGCAGTACCGCCTGTCCAATAAATCACTCAAAGTTCTTAATTTCTGGGATGGAGGATACGCATGTCCTCCATTATACTGTATGGAATCTTAAACGACTTTAGCCTCAGGGCGAGAAATGAACATCAATTATTCATATCTATTTTTGATTGGTGCCTCTTATGACGCAATATCTAACCCTGGATTTATCTATATATAAAGCTGGCAGTTTCATTTCGACAAACAGATTAGCAATTCACGTTGTAGGAATCGCCCTTAATTAAGTGGATACAATTGGACTACAGCGACTGGACTACAGAATATGGAGCAACTCAAATGCGCCAGTGGTGTCCTTTGGACCGTTCTCACGCTGGCCGTCGTCATGGTGACGTTCAACGCGGACTCACGGTAGGCCCTAGCTAGCAATTGCAAATTGATTGTCCGAGCGAGTGGAGGACTAGTGCGATAGGGCGCGCTCACTGGGAAAATTGTTAAAATCTGCAATCGATCTACAGGGTGGATGCTATGATCTGCTTCCCGAATTGTACGCCAGAGCTGAGAGCAACTAGGTGCCAACCGCTGCCTGATTGTCCGCACGGAGTCTTCACCAACGAATGTCTGTGCTGCGACATGTGCTACAAGGTCAGTCTGCTACTTAATATTCGCCTGCTGGCTTAGCAATTTTATCGCGCGACCAGAAGCGACCTTTTGTTCGACCACTGCGAATGGTCATACAATCCAGTATGAGCGACAGGAGGAGGTTCGTACGATAATATTGCACAGCCAGAATCGGCCTCTCTAGAAAATAAATATTAAATATGCTCACGGAACGTTGGAATTACAGGGTGTCGGCGAGAGTTGTGGTGGAGGCCTCGGGCGCTACGACGGCGCCTGCAACCCCGAATTAGACTGCACCGGGGTTGAGGAGGAGACGGACTCGGGACTTCGGCTGCCGACGGAGTATCGATGCGTCCGGAAGGCCGTGACGGCCTAAACGGACAATCTGCAAGATTATTAACGAGTTGATTGACTAGAAACTATTGGAACTGTTTCAACTGCCAATAAATGAAATCTTAATGAAGAATTGTACGATTTATAGCTCATCCTGCATGCACGCATTCTCTACCCATTCATTATGTCCGTAGGCGCATTCTTCGATCAAGATGGTCATGTCAAGCCTAGAAATGGTCATAAACATGATAACTAGACGTGGTTGAAATTGAAGATTAGATTTTTTTCTAAAGTCATTGGCCTACCGTAATGGAGATGAATCAAAGTCAAGCTTGTAGGTTGAAGCAGAATTAATGAGAAAATCTTGTTGCGACGTGGATCCAGAATGCTTTTGACTGAGGAGTCAGAACGTATTAACCTCGATCCATCAGTCGATTCGGCCTCACTTCTTTGATAATGATTGACGGTGATTGCTGTCCGACTTTGATCGTCGCTTGACCAAGCTGCAAAATTGAATAAAAGGCGAGCAGGATTCAATTTCGTCAAATTGAGTCGTCGCGATCGCCCTCACCGATTAAACTCTCGTCGGTCCAGCCACAGCTGATGCGAATAAGTTCAACTCGGAAGACAAGTGGTTACTTGGCCAAGAAAGATGCTCCTACGCCCGCCTTCCACCGCCATCTTGACGCTGCTCGTCGTCGTCCTACTCAACGCGGATTCAAGGCGAGCGCCCTAAAATAACAGATTCAAGTATTGCACGGGATGTGTTGGAAGAAGCGAAAGTTAAACGATCCATTTTGGACACACCATATTAAACTAGCCTACTAAACTCAAAGTAGGGATCTGGAATCGAAACGTAATTTCGATCTAGAATGAATGTCGACTTCCAACAGTCCATCGTGTGATCCCTCAATATGCTTCAACGAATTATGCTTTACGAATGGGGAACCAAAGTCCAAATATGGGATCCCAGATATTTCGATTGGCTTACATTGACCAACATATGTGAGCGTCCTCATTCCACTTAACTCTGTAATTGTCCAGTGTGAACGCGCTCCAGTGTCCTGAATGCACAAACGAACACAAGGCGGAGTTCTGTACGACACCCACGTGTGCGCTCGGACTCACCAAGGGGATCTGCGGCTGCTGCGACGTCTGCCTAAAGGTAAACACAATTAGTCCCCCCTTCAGACTGGCAGCGTAACGGTTGATCACTTGTGTAAATCGAATTCATAAAACGGACCGGAAAGTTCCTCTACCCGTATTGCATATTCAAGTTTAAATTTAAAGTGAGCTATACCGAGTAATTGTGTGCAAGTTCTCAGGCACTAGTTTGAATGTGCAGCAGGTAGAGGGGAATAGACAACAAGTTTGACCTTTTTACTTTTGGGTTTATGAAAACACTATTTTTGTAACCTTTAATCACCTGAGTATTTTGATGAATGCATGCAGGGTGAGAACGAGGAGTGCGGAGGCCTGTGGAACAGAGGAGGCACTTGCGCACCAGGGCTCAACTGCACGTCGAGAGGCTCCTGGCAGGAGCCCGGAGTCTGCGTCAGGTATTCAGCCTGAAGTGGTTAGAGTGACACGCTCAGTGGCTGTGGGTTCGAATCCCGCGTTTACCACATGGATGTTGTACACAGCTTGTAAGTGAGATTTGCATGGCCTACCAACCTTTTGCTCATGCGTTCACTTTGTCGTCCAATCGTGCAGCGCGACGGCGCCCCCGTGTCCAGACTGCACGGCGCAACACAAGGCGCAGCACTGTCCTATTCCGACGTGCGCACTCGGACTCACCAAGGACAGGTGCGGCTGTTGCGACGTCTGCCTCAAGGTAGGTTTTTCCTTCAAGTTTGGTTCATGGAAATCTATGAACTTAACGCCATGGTAATTTCATTCAAGTCCAACTAATTCCATTATTGATCGCACATTCGAGTTTACAGTTCTCCGAGCGCTAAGACAAAAATAAAATCAATGATTAGCCCGGCTTAACTCGAGTCGAACAGAATTTGCTAAATAAATATTGATTGGTGTACAGGGTGAGGACGACGAGTGCGGAGGCACCTGGAACGAAGGAGGGACGTGCGCTGAAGGGTTCCAATGCATGTTGGATCCATTCCGCCCGTTAGGAGTCTGTTTCCGGGTCAATTCGACAGACGCTCCCTGAAGCCAGGCGTTGCATTTCGTCCGTGATTTCGCCACTGTACCGATCAAATTCGTTCAAAGTTGGAATTCACGCGTCCTCAGAGCTATGAATAAATAAATGCACATTTCCATGTTATCCAATTTGAATAGAGGTTGAAGTCAACTAATTTTTGATCAAGAGCGGCGCCGAACCTTCTGATAAAGTCCGTGTTCCGGAAGGCGCCATCATCACGTACTCTACTGGTAGTTCAAACACTTTCGCTACGCGGAGGATCCCGCTCTTGGCCTTCATGCATACCATAATGTCACACATACGCATACAATGCAGCTTACTGATTGATCCGATTCAATTGTAAAATCTCTTGGATGGAAGTTTCCGAGCAAGACGAGCAGCTTGAAATTTCCTACATCCGGAGTCCTACGAGACAAGCCTAGTAACAAATAAGCAATAATGAATAAGTGATTGAAATTCAAGATTATAATTTAGGCTGACCGCAATGGAAATACATAAAAGGCAAAAATTGCCGAATGCTCATCATTCCAGCTTTTAAAAAAACTAATTAATTATACATAAATGCAGCTGTTAGGTGGATCTAGAGTGACGTTACGTCATATCATATACTAACCTCCGCTCTTTAAGCCGATGATCAAAATGTCCCACATCTGTGGTCAAGGTCTGCTCCAGCTTAATGATGTAACAGGAAACCAGCAGCTAGGAATCACGAAAACATTTGGTAATTAAACTCGATCGGGCACTTGTAAATCACTTCTAGGTCCAGACTCCAAATTATGCCGATTTGATGATTGATGGTGATGACTTTAATCGTCCCTGGACCAGGCTGCAAAAAATGATAAAAGTCGAACACGATTTCATTTCGTCAAATTAAGTCGTCCTCAACAAACTATGAGTCCATCTTGCATCAGATGCTAATCCATTCCGGCATTAAAGACGAATCGAGCAAGCCAAGGAAGATGCTTCGACGTCCGCAGTCCATCGCCCTGACCGCCATCTTGACGCTGTTCGTCGTCGTCCTGCTCAACGCGCATTCAAGGCGAGCACGGCCTTAAAATAACAGATTCAAATTATTGCACGGGATGTGTTGGAGAAGCGAAAGTTAAACGATCAATTTTGGATACACCATATATAAACTAGCCTACTAAACTCAAAGTAGGGATCTGGAATTGAAACGTAATTTCCATCTAGAATGAATGCCGACTTCCAACAGTCCATCGTGTGATCAGCAACATGTCCCTCAATATGCTTCAACTATTGCAAATTATTATTTACGAATGGGGAACCAAAGTCCAATTATGGGATCCGAGATATTTTGATTAGCTTACAATGACCAACATATGCGAATGACCTCATTCCACTTGCCTCTGTAATTGTCCAGTGTGAAGGCGCTCACGTGTCCAGACTGCACGGCTCATTACAAGGCGGCGAACTGTGCGACTCCGACGTGCGCGCGCGGACTCGGACTCACGACGGACATGTGCGGGTGCTGCGACGAGTGCTCCAAGGTAAAGATACCGGTAATGTGTTGCCAGCTTACTTGAGTACGGCTCAATCTGATTTGATTAATGTATGCAGGCTGAGAACGAGTCGTGCGGAGGCGTCTGGGGCCAAGGTGGGACGTGCGCGGCAGGCCTCAGCTGCACGGAGAATGCAGTCAACTGGCAGGAACCGGGAGTCTGCGTCCGGAATTCAGCGAACGCTGCCTGAAGCCAGGCAGCATTTAAAATTTTGGCCGATTAATCGAGTCTGATTACAAAGGCATTGAAGGCAGGCCTAGATTATAAAAAAACAATTTAAACAAGAGATTGTAAAGTAAATTGAAAAGTAATTATGAGTAAATGAAAATAGATCAAAACTCAAACTTGCGAGACATTTTGGCGCGCGTCCAAACAAGATATCTTGCAATCGAAACCACAAATTGATTAACGACAAAATTGAAACATTTTACAGACGATAAGATTTAAGACTCGAGAATTAAGGTCAATTTATTCGGTTTGATTAATCAAGGTGGCGCGCACCGGCTACAAATTGGGGGACAGGGGAGCTTGAGATTAAACGAGCATAATAAAGAGGACTGCACCCTGCACTCAAGTTAGTATACTTACTAGAGAACGAGCGAACTCAGTACACGACACAATTGCAGACAAGTTGAACTAAAATTGAGGAGGAAGAAAGACATCAATTAAAGAAACTCGAATAATCTACGCGCCATTTGCGATTTCCAATTAAACTAGTCGGATCGACACTGAGAATAATGACGTCACAAATGGCGGACACAATGTACTGCAGTTGTCGTCGATCCGACAAGTTTGTTTGGTTTTCTGAGACAATCTGCACACTATCCAGAGCTCCTCCAGATCATCCTCCAGAGATCCTCCAGAGATCCTGATTAAGAGATCCTTCCTCAAGATTCCCAAAGATCCTGATCCAGATCCAGATATCCAAAAGATATTTCATTTTTCTTTTTGATAGCTTTGGCCAAAATTATTTAACTTTTTTTCATTTGTTTGTTTAAAATTCCACTTTTATCCATTCCTTAAAGTCATCTCATCCTGAACAGGATCCAGATTAAAACATATCCTGAACAGGAATCCTGACAAATCCAGATCCAAAAATCCAGATCCTCTCCACACCTTGAAAACAAAACATACTATTTAAATGGCGAGCTAATCACGATAAAAACTAACGGTTTGTAGTGGGTCAGGTATAATTCATGGTCATTTTATGGGTTCAGGGTCACTACGATATTCTTCTTCATGAATCAAGGATTGGGCCCAAAATTAAGCGGCTAAAACGTCATTAGTATCTATCAAGAATGTGATCTTGCAACAAATGCCGTTTTAACCTTGAATTAGGGCTAATTAAAAAAACCCATGATAGTTAACTAGCTAGGCCAAGAGTCTTTCTGGGCGAATTGGTATGTATTTAGGCCCAATACATTGTTAAAGGAGAGAGGGCAGTAAATAGAGGTGAGAACAAAGAAACGCACAAACAGACGTAGGAATAAACAAAAACCAAAAAACCAAAAAACGAATTTGCATAAATCTTTCAAGGTCACGTGGACGTCAATAATAGTAAAGGGATAAAAAGATGGAAAGGATTTTAGGCCTAGTTAAAACGTACGAGAAACAAAAACAAATTTTGGTCTTTAAATCTGATTTAGACTGGGCAACAAGTTGAGATCGAATGGAGAAAACGACTCCACTTGACATTGCCGCACGACACTTTGCGATAGATTGTTTTACACGCGAGAAAATGGTCGTGCAAAATCCGAAGAATGTTTTTTTGTTTTGTTGCGCAGTCTAAACGTTACCCTTAAAGAAGAACTCAGTAAGTCATACCGCATCATGTGCATCAAGTGGGTCTCTGACTGTCTCTCCCTATCCTCCTATCTGTGATCCGTCAGAATCCGGAATCCGCGAACATTTCTCGCTCAAATTAGCCCTAAATATAAATCCTAAAACATCCTAGCGTTGCAGCGTGCGTGTCTCAGAGTGTGTGTGTGTGTGTCACCAATCATGAAAGAAACAAAAACAAACAAAATTAATCAAGATAGTTAGCCAAGAAAAAACATTGAATTTAGTCCACAAAAAAAAGACAACTACTATTATTGAGATAAAATAATAATATAATAAAAACGGCGGCGTGTGATTTGAATAGGCCCAAAAATAGAGCAAGAAGTGAAAGAGTTAAAGGGCGGGGGAACATAGGACGACGAAGAAGGTGGGAAGGAAAATAAAGAGCACAGGACCTGAACTGAAAGCCAAAGGACGGGACGAGTCTTCAAAGCGTTCGTCTTCAGTTGTACGAGCGTGACCTGGAGCGAGACTTGGAGCGAGGAGACCGGGAACGAGACCGCTTGGCCGGCGAGTAAGTCGGAGATCCTCGTTGACGACGCGGCGAGTAGCTGCGGCTTCGCGAGCGGGACCCGCCTCGTCCGCTGTAGTCCTCCTTGACGCGGATGTACGCCACTTCGCCCTGGATTCATATCCGGAACAATAATTAATTAAGAGAAACAGTAACAATCGACAAGTGGCGGTAACAATAATTGATAACATAATCAAGAAACAATAAGTGATTAATTAGAGTAGACCTACAATAATTCAAGGAAAATCATTATGGCAGGCCGATATTAATTAAGGAACAATACACGTAAAGTGAATAAGAGTCGAGACCTCATGAGAGCGAAACTTTGAGTCGTCCAGCTTTTTGACGGCATACTTCATGTCCTCGTAGCGCAGGAACTCGACGACGCCCGTGCCGTCCTTATAGACGTCCGCGTAACAGACGTCGCCGGCTTCGCGCATGTGATCCTTCAGGTCCTGCCAGCTGCCAGACGTCGGCAGTCCTTTGTTTTCGAAAGAATGATTTGATAATTTGTAATCGCATAACGTGGCGGCGACCGCTCTTAAAAATAGCGTTTACTGTATATGGTACTGTACCCGAGACGAGGCAACGATACTGAGATCGACGAGCCGGCGGTCCTCGACCTCGTCCGCCTCTCGGAGCTCCGCCACTGTCGCCTCGGCTTCCGCCGCGTCCCGGCGCACTTCCCCGCGGGAACTCCACTCGAAGCCGGTATCCGTCGTAGTCGTAGCCGTCTCGAGCGTGAACTGCGTCCTCGGCATCTCTGTCGGATTATTGTGTCAAATTGGAAATATGAGGCGTTGCTAGTGTTGTAAAATTGCCGGAGAAATGGAAAAATTTCATGAAAAATATGGAAAACTTTAAGAAGATTGCTTAATTATGCCATGTTAGCAACCATCTTGACCCCCCGCCTTAATATTTCAATTTTCCAAGACGTTTTTTGCGGGGTGCTGGAGAGATATTTCCTATTTTTCCGGAAATATTTCTGCATTTACATCCCTATAGGCGTGGGCTAGAATACTGCACACTTCTCTGCGCGTACATCGCTACGTCGCGTACGGCGTTGCGCACAAACTCAAACCGGCCAAGCTGCGCCTTGGCGCATCTTAGCACATTGTTCAAGTTTTAGTTGTAGCTTCGGCAGTTGCAAATACATGTACATGTAGGGCCTACACATGTAGTACGGCAGGCCTATAGTTTCTCGCAAACAGATTGGGCTCGGCGTGCAAAATATTTTGGAAAGTTGACGCCCAATAAACCCAAAACTGATAAGGGCCTTTGAAATTTTAAATTTGTAACCGATTTGCGACCGTGCGACGGCGGGCACTTATCAATCGGCTAGGCCTATTGCCCTCGGTTGCACCTTGGCCTTCGTGAAGGCGGTTAGGCCTGAGGGCGTTCTTGGACACACGAGCCAGGGTCGCCCAATGTCCGGACGTAGCTAGACAGTACAGGTGGCCATGGTCCATAAAGGCGCTTCCAAGAGGCGTACCTGGGGTCCTCGAATTCGACGAAGGCGAATGGCGGCCCGCGCCGATTCTTCAGGTCGATGAAAGTGATCTTGCCGAACTTGTAGAACAGGTCCTCGATGTCCTTGCTGCGAATGTCGGGCGGCAGATTGCCCACGTAGATGCGGCACTCGTTGTTCCGGTACGACATCGCTCCTCAATCCGCAAAATTCGACTGAAAAAATCCCGACTCAGAAGAGACAAAGAACAGGAAAAACGCGACGCGAATTCAGGGGGATTTTCAAAATGGCGACCGACCGAACAAAAGCTCACTGTTTCTGCACAAATGCGCATGCGCGAAATAGATTTTTCAAATCGATTCGAAATGAAATCGATTCAAAGCGCCGCTAGACCCCGCCCCTGCTCCACGTGCGCTGACGTCATTGGCAGTGAGTCACCGCTCGGTGACATCATGGCGGATGTTGGGGGTTTGCCGGTGCCGCAGCCGCAGCCGCCGTCATCGCAGTGACGTGGCCGCGTGTTTTTACCGAGAAGACGTGGCGAATTTCGCGCGAAACTAAGTGCGGCTTGAACGTATAGTAATTAGGATGAGCCAGGGCGATGAGTTCACTTCGACAGACCCGGACCTGCACGACGGCCTCGCAGCGCTCGTCCGCAGGCACTTGCTGCTGCTGATCGCGACGCTCGTCGCCGCCTCCGCCTCGCTGCTCTTCTTCTGGCTCCGCCAGCAGACGTCCGCGCCCATCAAGGGCTCCAAAGGTAGGCCATTCCAACTCGACTTAATTTGGCGGGACCTCCAATCGCACCCACCCTGTAAACGTGCCAACGTGAATTAATCGTGCTTACACTAGGCTAGTAGTGGAATTATACTACTAAAGGTCCGAGCGAGACCATGTCCATGCATGCAGTATGATCAAGACATAAGCACAGCTTCGATCGGTCTCACCAAAGGCTAGATGCACACTGACACTGCGAGTCTTGAACTCTGCTTGCGTCGAGCGTCGCGAGCGTTGATCAACGACACGTCCGGCGTTGAGCCCGACTTGAGTATAATCATGGACGCCGTCATGGTTCACGTGGTAACTACGCTCGCAAAGCTGTATAGTGTGCATCGATCTTTACGTGTTGAAGTCGACTTGAGACTGCCTCAACGTACTCTTCATATACAATGTATAATTGTATAATAGTACGGCGATACATTGGAATCGATCTCAAGTCGGGTTCAAGTTTTCCTCGTATCCCTCGGGGATATATACCGATTCCCTAATTACCGGTAGTACTTCCTATTACGTATATCCTACAGTTAAATTCGGATTCGACATTTTGAATAATAACAATTTCTATAAACAACGTGTAATTACAATTAGTTAAGTGGCAATTTCACTATCACCTTTTTTATCGCAATTTAATTATATCAATTTGTACTAACTAATTGTAATTACACGTTGTTCATAGAAATTGTTATTACCGGTATAGCTATACGTGCTACTAATAGTCCGAGCGAGATGCTTGTTGGTGATTGGTCGATCCTCGGGCGATTTTTATTAGGCCGCTCTGCTCGCACTTTTGGTTAGTCTAGTAGTAGTCTAGTTAAAGGGCGATGCTGCGTAACTGTAGCCTACCTGGCAACTTCTTCTACTCATCAACCTGTACATCGATATTTAATTAAGCGGGCATATGCTGCGTCCAAATATAAATACATAATTATTAATGATTGTGTATATATTTATTTTTGGACTTGGGCCTACCGGTGACCATTTAATTAATATAAAATTAACTAAGCTAGGCAACAAAGAAATGCAGGAGTTTGTCACGTACGGACGTAGTTAATTTTCTATTCACATTAATATTATATACACGGACCATAGTTGAATGGCTCAATCGGCTCGCACAGACACAGCATCTATTGGAGCCGAGCGAACTTGGCATAAATGCGGGGTTTCTCATCCGGCCGTTATGCGAAACTGCAGGCATAGCTCGAACAATAGAAGCGTGTTTGTTGTGTTCATCTGACAACCGATACACCATTTTGGCCGACCAAATACTCGATCCTGCAGATACTCCATGCAGTGACCTTCAGCTGCCAAAACAGCTGCTAGTTGTTGGCTCATGCACGGTTGTTGTTGTCGCGCTCAAGGGCGTGGGCGCGTGATCGCAGGTCGAGGACTCCCGGGCCTGCTCACTGCGCAACGCACCGCAGGGTCAACGCACGTACAGACAAAGACATCGCAGCACGCGTGACAAATAAGCCAGAACTCATAAATAGCCGGAGCCAGGCGGTCGCCTCATTCAGTCAGCTCTCGCGTATATTGGACTTGGGCTCTGCGCGCACCACTGTCAGTCATCCTGCACATTCCTCATCTTCCTGGGGCCACTTTAACCTCAGGTTTCGGCTCTTTTTCAGGGTTACAATAGCCAATTTTTCCTTCTTCTGGTCTCTTTCATTCCTATAAATTAAATACATGTAAGATAACGTAAATTGAATAATATTAAATTAGGCCTATTAAAGTAATTATTAAGGTAATTACATTATGGTAATTATTAAAGTAAATTAAGGTAATTATTAAGGTAGATTATTAAAGTAGATGTTAAAACAGATGTATTTTATTGAATTCATTTTACTTTAACTAAAATCAAATGAAATCTATTGAATTATGTAATTTTAATTTACGGGATTGTTGGCACTTGAGGGGGACATGTTGTGATTGGACTGAGGACTACAGTAGTTGGTTTATCATTTCAAATCGGCAGGCAAGAAATCGTCGACGTCCACCAATAGTAAAAGCAGTCGGCCATCCTCCGGCAAACAGAGCAGCAAAAAGCAGGCAGTCGCTCGCGCCAAGGGATCTCGAGGCACAGCCGACTTCGCTCATCCCTGGCTGACGGCCGTCCTCAAAGGACACGCGGGACGAGTTCTGGACTTGGCGTTCAGCGACAACGACAGAAATCTCATCACCTGCGACGACGGTCAGTACAATATCATATCGGTTTCAACTTGTATTGCTAGCAATGAGTCCGAGCGAGAGAGTAGGCCTACAACGTAAAAGTTAAATGGATCGCGACGGGTGCTGGAACAGAAGGTGATTTGATTTCATTTTGGCAAGACTGGCCCAAAATGTGTCCCATCGAAGCACCCGAAAGCCATCTAAATGCCTAGGCCTAATTGTCTCTGTGCAGTTTTATTTCTTTTCAAGATGTTGGAGGGCCAACAGGTCGCACATGAGCCCGAGTATGACGGCCTCTCGCTCGGACATCATTAGCGCTGGATGTATTTAAGTTTGATTTGGGGCGGGGCTCTAAGGCTGGTCATTCAGGCTTGACTTGCTCCACACTTAAGCTTAATTAAAGTAATAATGATAAGCGATCAATAACTGCCTGCCAATTAAACCACTTCAACTATATACAAGTAGAACTAACTACTTAACGACTTTGGAATTAACATGACCACATACTCTTACCTCAAAGAAACGTGAAAAATTGCATTTGATTGACCTGAAGAAAGCAAAAAGCTTGTTGGCCCAAGCCAGGATCCCCCAGCCTTTGACCTGCACGTCCAGCTTTCATCTTGTCTGATGGCAATTATGCCTACAATTGAGAAGAAGTTTCAATTAATAAATGTGCCTTGCCCGTCGTTAATGAAATGAATAACACAGTGTGTGTGTGTGTAGAATTATACTCGCTAATTGCTACCTATAGCTGCAGCCAGCCTAGTGGCTAAAATGGTCGTTGTGTGCTTGTATGTAGGCCTAAGTAAAGGTCAAGTTGGACTCACGTCGTCTCCGGCAAGGAATCAGAAAAAAAATATGATGGCGGCGGTCGCGACGTCCATGCCGCCGCAGCGCCGCTGGCGACGACGCAAGAACCTTCAGAGCCAGCCGAAGACTTGTGTGGGGGCATCGCGGGCCGGAAGCATTTCGGACGCGGCACTTTATCACTTGCTCCGACGCTACACGATGACGGCCGCGCAGTTGGCGTCTCATGGTTACCCACTGCCCGTGCCGGGACATCCGGGTCGCGCTTACGTCGCTCCGACGGCGAACGCTCCGTGCCAAAAGAAGCACACGAAAAATAAGGCAAGCAAGACGAAGAATGTCATCGGTGAAAAAAACGCAGAGTTCGTGCGAAGATCCTGCTGCCGATGCGGCGCCGACTTCCAGCTGACGTCCGACGGCGAGTACGCGACACTGGACGAGTGCGTCTACCATTGGGGCAGGGTGGGACGAGATGGGCCGGCAGGGGCTAGGTACAGCTGCTGCGACGCCTCTCCGGGCAGTCCGGGTTGTTCCAAAGCGTCGCTGCACGTGGCGTCCGAACGGCTGTCGGCGTCCGAGCTGGAGGACGGCTACTCGAGCACGCGGCCGTCGCGTCGCCGTCCGCCCGACGGCAACTACGGCGTGTGCGCGCTCGACTGTGAAATGTGCTTCACGGCGCTGGGTCTTGAGGTGGCGCGGGTGACTTTGGTGCGGCTCGACGGCGCCATTTTGTACGACGCCCTGGTGCGAACCCAGAAGCCCATCGTGGACTACAACACCGTATTCAGCGGGTTGAGGCGCGAGGACTTCGAGGGCGTCGAGCGCACGATGGCCGATGTGCACGCCGACCTCCTAAATTTGCTCAACGCGGATACCTTGCTCGTCGGCCACGGACTCGAGAATGATCTCAGGGCGCTGCGCCTGCTGCATGCCACCGTCGCCGACACGGCCGCCATCTTTCCGCACTTCTTTGGCCTGCCCTTCCGCAGGTCTCTTCGCTCGCTCGCCTCCATCCACCTGGGCCGAGACATCCAGGCGCGAACGGCGTCCAAAGACAATGAGACAATGGTTGTCGGACACGACAGCGTCGAGGATGCTCGCGCCGCTCTCGACCTCCTCCTCTTCAAGATGTCCGCCGATCTGCGTCTGTTCAACTTGACTGGTCCGCCTCTTCCTGCTGCCGTAGTGGCACTGCCGCCCTTTTCGAGCCGCTTTTAATATCAAAGTCTCAGCGGCCATCGCCTTGACTTTAGACCTCGAATGAGGGCATTGCAGACTGTGCACCTGAGCAACAAAGAAGAAAGCAATAAGCTTGATTAGCTCTTGACAATTGATTGATATAATCGGTTCCGACTAGAAAACTTAACTTCAGTTAAGTATTTACGTCTCAACTGTAGACTTTAAAAATATTTTCTTTCGAATCTGATTTTTAAAATGAGATTTAATTGAAGTTTCTTAATTGAATTTACCTGAAATTTAACTGAATGAAAATAATTTGATTACAAATCTTGCTTCTAATTTCAAAAGTGACTTGACAGAGAACGACTCTAGATTGTCATGATAATAGTTAACTGCGGTTAACTTCCTAGTCGGAACGAATTGTTAGCGACCCACTTGTTGTACATATAGCAGCCAATATCTATAAAATAATCCGTAATTATTATACAAGTGTATATAGGCCCAAGTTATTGTTGTTGTTTTTATAATATTTTATAAGATAAAGATGAAATAGAAAATGAATTACGCACATCTTATAAATATTTGATTGTGATTAAATTTTGATGATCCAAATGACGTCTAGTCTGTCTCGTGTTCGCTCGTAGGCCAAATTAGCTAAACTAATTAGCTTAATGCGTGGCCGTTTCTGTTTGTTGCACACAGAGAGGAAGATCTTCCTGTGGAACGCCAAAGACTTCAGCGAGAAAATCCACAAGTGAGCGATTACTTAATTCTAGACCAGCTTGATGCGTTTCATTGATAGTTAATTGTTGCTCAGTTAAATACGAGCTCTTAATGAATCACCTTGAAACGCGCAGGTTTTCACGAGTCAACGTCGATTTCGATCATGCCGTCCGCGTCAAGTTTATGCAGGACGCCAAGTAGGTTTCCTCCGGTTGTAGGGCGCGTGTCTAGATCCAAAGAAAGCGCCGAGAATTAATTCAAACTAGATGGAGTCCTTCCTGCGACGCCATGATTAATCAAGAACCTTTTGTGACTGTGCTCGCAGAGGTTTCCTCGCTTTCGGTGCCCTCGCCAGGCGAGTGACGCAGTACAAGACGACGAAACGTAACGATGGATCCGTGGTGGCCGTCCTGCCACCTGCTCTCGAGTTCCCGCCGCTCATCAGCGCCGATGTGGACGATCACATCGTCGGCCTCGGAGTGGCCACCGTCGGCGGCTACGCAATGACGTGCACGGGCCGTGGAAGCACGCTCACCATCTGGAACCTGAAAGGACAAGTGCTCGCCTCCGTCAACACGCTTCAGGTGGAATGCCACTGCGCGGAAATATCGCCTTGCGCACGATTCGTCGGAGCTGCCGGTATGTGCTTCCCGCGTGTCCTTTCCTTTCCTTCGACGTACGTTATTTATATTCCTTGTTGGCAACAACGCGTGGATGGCATCAACTCTAAATCTCGTCATACACGTTCAAACCTAATTAATGGACCAGCTGGAAGTGACTTTGAGCAACAAAGCCTGAGCTTAGGTCGAAGGAAAGCAAGGCCTACATTTTATAGTTTCCATGAATACGGTGGATAATAAGTACGGTACTTAAAGGATTCACTGCGGTCGTCGCTGTGTGGTCCGTGGTGATGCAGAAGAGCGGCGAATTCAAGTCGATGGACAAGGCCTTCCAACTCAAGGGACACTCGGCGGCCGTGGTCGCGTTCGCCTTCAACGGAGACTCCTCCAGAATGGCCTCCGTCTCCAAGGACAACACCTGGATGTTGTGGCGTACAGAAGGCGAGAAAACTGAAATTAACATTCTTATCTCTTTCAAGGTTCTAAAACTTGGGACTGACTTTCCAATGTATCCCATATGGCGTTAAGGCAGTCTCAAGTCGCATAAGTTAAAATTAAAGTAAATTTCGCCTAAGCTAAGAGGGCAAAAAAACAAACCAAAGCATTCACCCGCTGCGTAATTTCCTCCATGTCAGTGAGAATCGAAAGTGGCCTGGTGGAACCATTCATTCTGCTGAGCGGCGAGTGCGCACAACTTCCGGACCCCAGAGATGTCCATCTGGCCATGTCTCCGGACGGTCGGGTCGTCGCAATCGCGGCAGGCTCTCTTCTGCGTATCGTCTCCGCTTCCGTCCGCAGCAACGTGGACATCAACTGCCAAGGTTTTTTTTTCATATCGCACAGACAATTAAACTAGGCTAGTAGGACACGAATACAATGCAACAACGCACGTCTGACAATTACATTTTTATTTCTCGTTACTTGTATGTACCTGAAAAGATGAGATCTCTCAAGTGGCCTTCGAATCGTCGGGCAAGAGGATCGCGGTGGCCGTCGGCCGTCACGTCCGACTCTTCCACAACGTGGTTGGCCTGAAGGCGCTCATCGACGACCTGCAAAAGACGCAGAAGACGCCGCAAGCAAAGGCACAGTCGCAGTCGACCAAGGAGAGGATCAGCAAGCAGATCGACGACGCCAAGTGGGTTAATAATTCTCGCTCGCTCGGACAATTAATTCAATATAGTACTCTGATTTTGAACCGTTGATCTGCAGGGCCTCACTCGATGCCCTCGGAGTGCGCTGAGCCATCAACCACCCTGCAAGTCTGAGACGTCTGCGGACGACGCGCATTCACGGATACGCCACTGCCAAATTTAAACTGATTAAGCAATCACTGAAATGCAAATTGAAAGATAAAATTAAATTCACTCAAAGCAAGTGTTTTAAATTTCCACTTTTCATTCAGAAACTCGAATAATTTAATAGCGAAGACTGTATAGGCCACAAATTGCATGGCCAAGAGAACAATGCATGAAAGGATATACGCTCAAGCCAGAAGATTCAACTGCAGTTAAATATTGATGTTAGGGCGCTAAACATGTGTTATGGCGGCCCAGGTTGAAAATATCCTGGAAAATTTGTCTCGACCTGGGCACCGTGAATAGTTAACTGCAGTTAAAATTGTATGTTTGGATATCTCTTAATTAAAATAAAATTAAAAAAAACTTGAATGAAGACAGGGGGAAAGGGGGACAAATACTTATCTTGAGCACACACGCGCGTAGTCCTGCCCTACGTCCATGCAACTAATCGCGTTCAATTTATCAAGTCGAACACGATAAGTTTCTCAAACTCCACGTTGGCGTCTAGCATCAACTGGGTGTCTGGCATTACTTGAATGTTTTAATTTGAAATTTGACCTTAGCCTAGTTTCAAGCCAAGTGGGTCAAATGCCATAAATTAAAACATAGCCTGGCTTTGCAAGCCACCGTAGAAGACGTCGATCTGCATGGAGTTTGGACTTCGGCTACTTCGTGTACGTGAATTACCCGTGCAGTTCTATGGAAATGACTTAATTTTTTATTTGGCTCACCATGATTGGGCAAAAATGCTGACCCGCCGCCAATCCGACCATTCACAGCGCACAGTCAGTTGAAAGTGCAGCGTAAGAAAAAATACGCGATTCACTTGAGAATGATCACTGCACAGAGTTGCTGTCCAGGTCCATCAGCTAGTTGCATCGCTCACACACACAGTGCCATGCAGGCAAATGAGTCCGAACGTTCTTCGCCCACGAGCTCGCGACGATCATCGAGTGTTGCATCAAGTCCATGAAAGGCACTCACAATCGTCAGTCCGGCGTGTGAGGCGGTTCCGTGCTGAAGTAGGGAGCCGTGTCGGGCATGAGAAGGGTGTGACACACGTCGCACACCTTGGACGGCCGACGCATCGGCCCGCTCAACACCACTTTGGACGTGCAGTCGGCGCAGAATATCCGTCCGCAGTGGCGGCAGTGATTCTAGATTAAAGATTGGTGGATTAAAAAACATTTAAAGGAAAGTTTCTCACTTTTTCTTCACTGACCCGGCGCCTCGCCCCCGAAAATTGCTGCTTGCAATTGGAACATTCGTCCACGTCCTCTTCGTGTTGCCAACGAACTTCGTTGACGGACTCGCGAATCTTCTCCAATTGAACCTGAAAACGCGCCATCAATCGATGACTTAATTGACTATTAATAAATCAATACAAATAAAAGATAAATGAGGTGAGACTTGTCAACTCGCCTGCAAGGACTGAGAGAGTTTGACAAAGTCCTTCTGCACAGCTTCCGTGTTGTCCAGGTCCGTCTGCAATTGCAGTACTTTCATCCGACTTTGCGCCAAGTCTGAATCCAGTTTATCCTGCTCGCATCAAACCAATCAAATTTATCAATCAATCATACTCATCAATAAAACAATCGGATAATCAATTAGTTAATCACAAATCTACTTAATCAAGAAACTAAGTACTTAGAAATAAATAAATAATCTAACCAAGGACAACTCGAAAAATGATTTCTACAGAAGTTGAGAAATATTTGCAAAATGTATTTTTCAATTTTTGACAAACTCACTTTTATTTTGACACAATCCTCGTGTTTCTTGGTCAGACTCGCTGAAATGTGTCTGTGTTCGGCTTCGTGTTCGGTCAAACGATGCTGAAGGTCGCGCACACTTCGTTCGGCTTCCGCCCTTCGCGTCTGTTCGCCGTTCAACTGTTCCTTGATGCTCTCCAAAATGGCTGTCGCCCAAATGGAACAATTAATTGGCGGCAGGACACGCTCGTCGATTGATGGCGATTGCCTAGCATCGAGTGCTTACCGACTTCTTGACGCAGGCTATCGCACTCTTGCGTCAACATGCGATCGTTGGACTCACGACTTTGTTGCTCGCCGATGAATCTCTCCTTCAGAAAGAGAATTTCGCTGCGCAGAGTCTCCTCCAAGTGTTCCTTGGCCACCTGACGATTTTTCTAAGTGTAGGAATAGTTACGTTTTTTATGATTGTTTTTTTCTAAATATACCTTGGCCATAATTAGATCCTCCTGTAGACGCAAGAGCATCAGTTGCATGTCCTTGGGTGACGTCATTTGATAAAACAAATAAATGATCTAGGATTAGTCATTGAGCACGCGCGGACAGACAGAGAGCACGCGTTACTCGAGTCTACAAGTAATCCAAAAGGCTAACCTCGATGGAGTCTGGAAGATTGATGGCCTCGCTCTGCATCTGCTGCGAGTGCGCAGAGTATTTGCCGACGAGCGTGTCGCTCAGACGCTGAAGACGGTCGAGCTCGGCCTGCATCTCGTCGCGGCCGGCGGCTAGCTCTTGGAAGCGGGCTTTCGCCCATTGCACACAGTCGGCGCACTCGCGCTTCGCCTCCCCGTGCTTCCGTTCCGTCTCTTCCGTTTTCTTGTAGAGCTCGGCCAACTGCGAGCAAGTTAATGGAATCCAGAGTTTAAGACTTTAAATCCAATCGTAAGATTGAGGCGAAAGCATAAACGGGTCACCTGCTCTTGCATTTCGACGGACACGCGCAACAGTTTCTCCTCCAGTTCCTGCTTGGCTCGTTGCTCGTCGTGTAGGTCCGCCAGATGCCACTCGTTCGACTTCTCCAGCGACTTGGCTTTGCGCTGAAGCTCGACGTTACGCTCCTGCGCTCGCTGCAGTTGAGCTTCGTAGTTGGAGCACATGTCGCAAGGCTTGTTCGATCGTTCCCGCATATTACGCAACTGCATCAAATATAAAGCACGTTTAATTACCTCTAAAAAAAGTGAGTCTTCAGGAGGAAAATGTGAAACTACCGGGGTATGTATTTCCTTTGCCAGAAACACACACAATATTGTGTTCCGACTATAAAAGCTGACGCCAGTTAAACATTTAACCTTTTCTAGTCGAAACTCAGCATTGCAGGCAACGTAGAAAATAGACCAACACACACCTCTTCCTGGAGCAGATGAATTTCCGCAGACTTATCACTGGCTGATCGCATGCTTAATTGACATTGCAGGTCTTCGTCGTGCTCCAGTCGCTTCGTCACATCACCTGCAGGCCGGGCAAAAATCGTCTTTTCATTAAATTGCATATTAATTAAATTCCACAAGAGTTAACGAACCCTGAACCACGAAGTGTGCGTTTGTCGAATGCTGTTCATCGACGCTGTCCGTCGAGGACGCGCTCTCCATCTGTGCTGCTCGACCCATCGAGAACTCTTTCCGCCCACTCTGAATTCAAAAATTAAACAAACAACAATTACGCCACATGCGCCCCCAATCAATCCTCAACTGGGACTTAGTAACTAGTTATTGCTTTGGCTTATTTAGGTCTACTTGCCTCGAAGGAGGACGATAATGAGTCGTGCGGGTCCACCATCGATCGTCTGACGTCGTCTTGATCGACGGCCGACTGACGAGCAGGCGATGGGGAATTTCGTAGACGTGGAGACGATGGAAAAGAAGGCGGCGAGAAACGCTTGGAATCTAAAGCAAATAAATAAGCCGATAAATTTAAATCTAAAAATAAAATAAATGCAAACTTTAATGCTGCTATAACTGAGGCCTGTAATGAAATCTTTAAACTGTCTTTCCGATGGAGTTAAAAACTCTCGAATCGCATTCTAGTTTTCCTTAAATGTAAATAAGCAACTGACCGGATTGGCTGCTTTCAACAGCTGCTTCCGGAATGCCTAGCGCAGTCCTCTTTTGCAAGTCTTCTTTTTAAAGAGGAAAAAGGACTTGACAGTGAGGAATCGACTAATCGTGCTCCGAAGTGCTCACAAATCAAGCTCTACCAAACGTACCGGCGATCGCCTTTTGCTGATCAGCAGTGAGCACGGCCTGCATGCAGACGTGGATGCGTCGCAGTTCGTTGGACTGCATCTTCTGGCACTCGAGGAACTTGTCGTTAGCCATCTGCCACGTCTGCTTCAGTTCTCGATGCTCGCGCTTCTCCTTGTCCAGCAGCTGGCACACTGCTCGCAATCAATTTACACGTCAAGTAATGATTAAAAAGAAATCAGCGACTAGCGTTTCGCCGAATGATGAGCTCACCGTCGGTGAGCTCCTTGCGCAGTCCGTCCGCCTCGGTCTGCAGCATCGCTTTCTGGGCCTGAAGCACAGACACGTACATCTCGAGGTCGCTGCGCGATGATTTCTCAGCCTGCAGGCCTTTGTGCAGACCCTTCAGCTGCAAGGACAATTAACGAAAGAAAGATTGAGAAATTCATCTCTAGAAAGATGCTTAACTAGTTATCAAACAAGAGCAATTGAACTAACGAATTAACTAATTAAGTTATCGTGATCAAGATAAACCTTTTCGTCCATTTCGTTTTCTCCGTCCGCCAATAGAGAGCGGTGTTGGCCGACCGTGGAATCCGAGCTGACGTCCGACACCGTCACGCCGCTTCTGCTCAGGTCGTTGTCCTGCGATGACGAAATTACGCTGCGTACTTAGGTTTAAACAATCAGATTGCCACTAGGAAACACGACAGCAGACACAGATGTGCAGTACTACGGTACGTGATTGGAATAGACCCATGAATTGAAACTCACTTCGTAAGAGCGCAACTGGTCGTCAGCCGCCCTTAGCTTCTCTTTCAGAGCTTTGATTTCCTCTTCTAGCGGAACGACGAGCGAGCGAAGCACTTCGGCGTCCTCCTGAGCCTGCAGGATCGCGTATTTGCACAGTGTACATACAGCAGCAGGATATGAGGAATGAGAGTTTATCGGGCGCCGAAATACAAATCAAAACATGGAAAAGGATAAAAACGGCCATAAATCCATGCAAACAACGTGACAGCTAAACATTAAGTAGCCTAGAAAGAAACGATCGAGCGGAGCAACCATGCAAACATGTTCTCAAGCCTTAAGACACCGGCTGGAAGGGAACGCAGGCATGGGAATTAAAGTAGGGAATGAAGATAAGGATTTCAAAACATTCAAAAGCCTGTTTCTCAAAAGTGCGAAGAAGAAGAATAAAATCGCAAACGCAATTTCCACTTTGCAGACACTGAGGCACAACTTGTTACAAAATGAGACTTATCATAATATTTTGCAGTCCAATTCAGGACATCTGTTTGATGGAACAGCTGGCATCAATCTTATTCGTTCGTCATCACGTGGTCATCACATGCAGACAAACACCAATAGTTAAACGCCAAACATTAACTACGCCACCCTGCACACACAAAATCGCCGCTTTAAATTGCCAATTTTTTTTTTTTTCAAATAATTGTTCGAACGAGCGAAAGAACGTGCATTTGGTCTGTCTAGCTGTTCGCAGGCAGCTGGTCAAACTAGTTTCAATTATACCCAAAGGTTGCGTCGGGTCGCGCGATAAAAATTGCACACTGCGAATCATCAGTCATTAAATAAGCGCAGTAGGAATTACCCTTGAAAAAGCGAAAGTCATTGAGAGACGGGCACCATGAAGCGATTGCCATGCAACACACAGTTAGGGCAGGGTGGTGGAGGACCGCAAGCGGAAGTGGAGGTGCTCACGGACGAATAACACGGATCGATCGAAACTCACCCACCAGCTGCCACTTGCCGGCTAAACAAACAACGACAGAATAACAACGACAAATAGAAATGATTTTTAATCTCGTTCCAACAAGGAATTAACTAATTTCAAGGGTGATCTGGGAGCGTTTACTGAGTTCCGAAAGACTAAACCCGTTTAAACCCCCTCGTTGAAGAGCGTTTGCATGACCAATGCCATGGTCAGCTGGTAGGTTTTGGCAAAATTAACCCTAGTGAACCCAACAAAGCCCGCCAAAGAAAGTCCGCAAATAGGAGTAGGTTGAGAAAGGAAAATTAAACCAAACCGACCGACATACTGCCCACCAAAACTAGCCGCGCTAAACATGCCAGAAAATCATTCTTAAAGTGGTAATGACGCGTAGAAAAATGTGCAAGGAAGTCGACCGGCAAATAGGGTTCATTTAATTTTCTTTCAGCAATAAAGACGCGTTCGCAGCAAAGCTAAAACTACAACCTTGAAGGAAAACATGTTGCGATACCATCCATTTTATATATCTTAGCTATTACTGTGAACGCATAAATTAAAATCAGGCAAGCGAAGATACGCTTTGGCGCATATTTACTCGGCACGATCTTTAAGTCAGGTTAAATTTTCTGCTTGGAAACGAGCTAAGTAAAGCCAGCAATAAAGAGAAATTAATTTCATAAAGGTCGATTAAAAATTGTAAGAAAAGTTCAAGGGGACGAGAATTTTCTCGACGCGTAATTACCACAATAATTGAACGTTCACTATAAATGAAAGGGGAAATAGGCCTGAGAATGAGTGAGAAAATGGAGAAATGGTTGGGATGTGAATAATCACCTTCTTCATTCCCTCCTCGAGGTTCTCGTGGACGTTGTCGGCGCTCTGCGAGTACGCGTTCAGACTGGAGACCCGCTTGGCCAGAGTCTTGGTCATTGCAGACAGCACGCCCTCCTTGTTACTGTTGACCATCAAAGATATTTTTACAAACATCAGCTAGGAGACTTACGCACATGCAGACAATGACAAAATACAGCTAAGTCTAAATTCGAGAGGCAACAAAGTCTACTGCAATTGACAGTCACATTGACTGGATGGATGGCGACCTGTCAGCTGCCGGCGTCGACGAAGTCCTCAACTCCTGAACTTCGGCATCCAACTTCTCGTTCAGTCGCTTCAACCTGGCAATCTCGTTGTTATTCAGAGCAGTCGTTTCGGTCATTGTCTCTGTATAAAAATTAAAACAAACCAGAATTTATATATTTAACAAGCAGGCAATTTTCATTCCACTTCATGCACATTCATCACAGATGCATTTAAGGATGACCTTTGATGATCTGCTGCAACGAAGCGATTTCATCGCGACATTTTCGCTTCTCTTCGTCCACCATGTTCTCAGCCGTGAACTCGGCAATGGCCACCTTAATACAAAATTAATTCCGGCGTGATTGCGTCATTATAGTGCCTTGTTTCAAACCAGAAGCCAATAATTGTCAGAGCAAGAAAATGGTCTAGGCCTACTAGCAGACCCGTATTGTATGTTCTGTCTGTTCCCATTTTAACGACGTCAACAATGGGCAATAAAATAAACATTCAGTTCGTGCACTTGAGACTTGACAACCCTAACGGTTGATTTTTGCCCGTGTGATGTCACACGATGTCCCTCGTTCAGTAGTATGGCGTGATACTAGCCTAATCCTTTGGACCTGGGCCTACCTGTGATTTGCACTCGTCCAATTCGTCCTGCAGCTTGCGGACCTGACGATTTAATTCGTCGCGTTCTCGCATGGCGTCGTCGCCCACCTTCTTCGACTCGCAAAGCTCGACTAGATGAGAATCAAATGCATTACGTCAAGGGGTTCTTGGATTTACTCATGAATGAATCGAGAGAGAGGTTGAGCGAACTCACTCTCTTTCTGCTTGAAGAGCTCGACAAAACGAGCCCTCTTCAGGCCGAAATCCTTTTCCATGGCTTCCTTCTCGCGGGCGACCGTCTCCAGCAGGTCGTCGGCGCGATCAACGTCCAAAGTTAATTCGGCGTCCTCGGACATGACGGCCTCTTCCACCTTTTTTACATCGGCTGCCGTGTCTTCGTCTTCATCTTCACGTTCTTGCTCTTGTTTTGACTCTTATTATGAAGAAATACAATACGTCATTTCTCCATTGTCTCTGAATGGAAAAATGACGTATTCTCAGCCTGTCTCGGGATTTTGTCAAGTCGAGACAGCTCAGCGATTCCAGCTTGACAATTGCTAGGCTTTGAAGGTCAAGGTCTCCTGAGGTTTTTAATTATTTTCCACCAATTAGGTGCCCGCGGCGGCAAACAACGAACTTTCATAAGGTGAACTTACGAACACGAAAAAATCGATAAACCAAATTGCAGTTTTCAAATAGATTTTTTATTACCTGCTGGCCGGTCGTCCATTTTTTGTTCTTCTTTTCAAAGGTTACCTCGGGCCATTCTATCACCTTGCTCATTTTTCAACCCTTCTGCGCACATTCTAAACGGGTTTCAAGATTGCTCAGTAGTCCACCGTAAGCGGCAAGTCATTTGACGATATTTTCGCCATAATTAAGCAATAATTTTCTTCTAAATTACTCATCATTACAATAGAATTTTCAATTTTGTCGCTCACCGCACATCGCCGAAATGAATTCCGCCATTTTGAATTTTAAGAATTTTTGCCCTGATGACGCATTTCCGCTTTTATAACGTAACATCCGGTTCTGACTTCCGGTTGCTTTGCGCAGACAAAGCGCGGAGAACTCAAATTTAAAAGATTTTATTTTTTTGTCTTTTAAAAATGGGTTTTCAAAGCGGGTTTTCGCACAAAATAACTGCAAACAAAACGAACACGAGAGTAAATTAACTATATTTAATCATTATTAATTAACTAATCGATTAGTAGCTGGATCAACCAAAGGTTTGAAATCAATTTTCAAATTGAGATAAAAGAAATTTAAGTCTAGTCTCTAGAGTCATGAGAGACTAGACTTAAATTTCCATTTTTACTTTTAAAAAAGTGGCCGTCATTGGAGCGTGACAAATTTTGCGCTTTGTAGACGAGTAATCGGGAAACTGAACCTCTTTATAAAACTAAAAAAATGGTAATAAAAAAACCATTGTAATAAAAGATACAGAAAAAACCCATGAATTGTTCTGAGAAACTGCGCGCTGAACTGACATGGTTTATGCAGGCCTATGGACTTTAGGCCTCAAATAGAGGCCTACACGTAAGCCATAGAGTACTTAGCGGTTAGGCATAAGTTATTTTAAATTTAAAAAAATTCACGCTTGGTTGCATAATGTGCATTAGCAGCACTGACTGGTACGACCCCAAAAAGTAATCATAAAGAGTTTAAAAAAAAATAAAATAAAAACTCACGCTCACAATGACTGAAACATTCGTACAGTAGGTCTAATGATAATAGCAGGTACGCCTATAGTAGGCCTAGATGCGAGCAAATTGCACACAATCAGACAGACAGAGCGAGAGACAGACAGACAGACGGGCGCACACCTGTTATTATAATAATGTTTGGAGTCACGACGCAAAGAAAGAAAGAAAAAAATGAGCTTTTCAACTTTTGTATATATCAGCTTCCTTCCTGGTTCACTTTTAAAGTGTGTTTTGTGCAACGCAAATGTTTGTATGCCCGTGGTGCCCGCAGCGATTGGCGCGTATGCTACACTTAATTGTTTATGGAAGTCGTTGCAAAATGACCGGACGACGACGCATATTACCCGTGTTTGTGTGTGCGTGACGTACTTGGTCAGACACGACAACCTTTCTAGTGTGACTGGTGACGTGCTCATATATGCTGAGGTGTCCTGCTAGTTCTAATTATTAATTATCGTTAGTGGAACCAATATGCATGATACGGGGACAACCTGCAGCGGACCGTCTTCTGAGCGAGGCGGCGGCCGTCGTCATCGTCCACGTCCGCTTCGACGCCAGCTGACTTTCATGAAGGCGCCGGCGAACACGACCACGAGCACGTCAGGTGACCAGCGTCAGGTGAGCCACAGCCTAAATCGGAAGGAGAATTTTACATCAAAATCGACATGGTTTGGAATTAATGGACAACAGGGCTTCAGTTGCTGCTACACTATATATTTCTATTTATTTTAGCGGATTATCTTACGATACACGATACAACAAGGCTGTTTATTTATTGAATAAATGTTTTTAAGAGGACAGCGCTACAACTCTTGGAAATTGCAATAAGTTTGGGAAATACCCG
Organism: Polyzonium germanicum; assembly: GCA_034700265.1. Classification (NCBI taxonomy): domain Eukaryota; kingdom Metazoa; phylum Arthropoda; class Diplopoda; order Polyzoniida; family Polyzoniidae; genus Polyzonium; species Polyzonium germanicum. The sequence goes on from JAQIYI010000014.1 coordinate 49,707, forward strand.
ACGCAAATTCAAAGCAATTCCAATTTGAGTTGTGACTGAAACAGGGCCTTAACATGCCATATTGTGTCGTGTTTAAGAAACTCCAAAGTTACTTATCTTACTTTGCACGAGTAGCACCTCTAATGGTTAACGCCTTCAATTGGAAGACAGTGGAGGTGCAGGATGAAGACGATGACGAGCACCCGAGTCATCGGTGGCAGAAGACTCTCCAGGTGGCCCTCAAGGAAAGGATGTGGCTCGAGAGACGGCTGGGATTCCTCACTAACGTAGGCAATCGAAAGAAATCAAATTAACCATCCCTGGGCTATCATGGTGTACTGATAGCGCCAGGGCGGTCTTAAGCCAAGACAGCCAGCTAACTCCGGGTTATGAAGGGCGGTTGTCATCAAAATTAGTCATCACAGTTCTGCGCGCAAGTCCTCGCGATCACGAATTTTCTCCGTATAATCTCCCTTCATAACCGGAAGTTGCTAAAGCTGTCTTCACTCGAGACGGGTATCAGAATTGCACCTTAGTGCTTCCGGCCGTAATGTACGAGCGAGAGTGCCTCGTTATTAAAACACTTTAATGAATTAAATTTAGTTTTATGATTTTAATCCTCCTGCATGCGATTGATATTTAAGAATAATTTCTATTGCAAAGCATAAATGGAGCAATGATTCATTCCGGGTCGTTCAGAGCAAAATTTCAACAGAGTCGTTTGGACATCATTTGGCGTCGATGATGATCATCATCATAGGCCTACTGTGCGTCATGACGTCAGATACGTAATAAATGTGCACTCTTCTACGTAATGGCAACAAATACAGGAGCGTCCATGTACCGACGGGGAACTTGGGAATAGGATTGGTGCTTTGTGTGATTGCCCCGACTGCAAGGGGCTCCTCGGCGCGTCATTCTGGCCGGCGAGCTCTCCTCTCAAGCGACATAACGAGAAATAAATAAATAAGGACCAATAAAGGAAAATAAACTAGTAAATAAAAAACTAAATTTGCTAAAAAATGTGACCAACTGCTGCGATTCTCGTCGTTCATTTCGGGTGCTCGGCTAAAACGCAAAGTGCAGACGAACAGACAGAATGAGCGAAAAGGGCAGCCAATCCCGGCGAACCAAGTGTAGTCGACGATGGCCTATCTCGTACTATCCATTGATTTTCCTGACACACATTCTGCTGGGCGCAGCCTAGCCCCGGTGCCGCCGTGCCAGGGAGAGTGGGCCGCGCTGCACACCAGGGCCATTACAGTGTCTGCGTCTGCCTCACAGTTCAGCGCAAACAAGAAGGACTTGATGTGAACGCGAGAGCAAAAGGCCAAAAACAGCGCAAAATACGCGCGCGCAGTGTGCCCGTGCAACAGTAGGCCCGTGATCCAGATCAGACATCGTCCAAATCAAAGGTATTTCTCGACCAGCGACGCTTGATCGCAATCAACCGATGGTATTCGCATCGCGCGAATCGCACACCAATATGGTGGTCGCGGCGAACGAATTTCATCATCCGACGTCGTCCAAATTTAGATTCTCTAGGCCTATCCATACAATTAGGGCTCTATAATGTGGACAAAAATCTAAAGCGCTTTCAGATTCTGATTAATCGGTGTTTTTGATCAAGAGCTTACGGGATCAGCACGGCCAAAGCGTCGCTGCAGGTGGTGCGGCTCGCACTGGTCGTAGGCCTTGTAGACCGGTCATCGGCGGAGCACCAGCCAACCGTTGTTATTCCTTCGACCGGCACGTCGACTTCCTTCGCACTGTGGCAAGTCAACAGTAAATTAATAATTAACCAAATTTATTAAATAAGTAAACAAACTGAAATAATTAATTAATATCAAAATACATCAATAAAACGTAATAAACAAAGCAGAAATTAAATAAATAACTAATTAACTATATAAATAAATAGATCAATAAATGAATAAACTAAATAAACAAGTAGAAATTAAATAAATAACTAAATAAAAAATCATAAGTGAATAGATCAATAAATAAATTAATGGAATAAATAAATAAATACATAAATGTAAAGACGAATAATAAATAATAAAGCACAGTGTAATGAATGATAAAATAAATAGATAAATGAAATAAACAAGTGGGAGAATAAATAATAAACAGATAAATGA